>NDFZ01004718.1:10945-68145 GCA_002192655.3 Mamestra configurata | reverse complement strand
TTTTTTTTTTTTTTTAAACGTTGCCCCACACTAGGAATTTCTCCTGTATTGTGGGTGCGTTTACAAACATACAAAGTCACATACACAAACAGCCAGACCCGGAACAACTATCTGTAGGCCATACAAATATCTGTTCCGTGCGGGAATCGAACCCACGACACGCAGCGCAGCAGTCAATCGCTCAACCTCTGCGCCAACCGTGTCGTCCGACCGTGTCGTCAGAATGAACCGACAAGTATTCAATTTTACTGGATACGTGTAAAATAAAGCCTCATTCCAAATTGATTTAATTCACAGATCGCCACTAAATATTTATAGCATGCTCGTTACTGATAAAATATCACATGTCGACCGTTTAATTTTAAAAACATACAAGCCGTCCATCATGTGGCACTAATCACCAGCGAGGCGTTGTTACGATCGTTTCAACTATTTATAATTTTTAATCTATAATGAAATCTGCATGCATAATGTGCGTCATAAAAACAGTGAGGTGAGACTCGAGGCTGCGAGCGCACCCGCGTGCCCACGCGCACCTATTGTAGCCACCCACACCTCGTCCAAACACGCCAACTTACCATTTACCGTCGCACCACACCATCTCCCTCATACACTGTTATTTTACCAACGAAAAGCAACCGCAAACCTATATTTGTTAACTTTGAAAGAACAAATATACTCATGCTGACAACTTAGCCAGTTTCAACCCTATTGCGTCAGAACATGGCGTGGTGAACTTCATTGATGGAGCAAGCCAGTAATGTAAACTAAAAGGAACAGACACCGTTCACGTCCTGTCGCGGCCGTACATAAATATCGCGTTAAATAAATCATCGGCGACATGTTTTGTGACGTTTGTATTTTTAGCTTTCGATTGTAAATTGTCAGTGCCGTGTTTATTTTATGGGTGGTAAAAAATTATAGATTCTCCTGGTGAGGCTCTTTGTCATGCGGACACTCGTATGAACTCGTATTTATGAACAGGTCGTGTTGTTCGGACTAATTAAGCAGACAATGTTGTATGTAAATGAGGCCGGGATACTGAAGCTAGGTAGGTACATTAACGAGGACTAGATTTTAAACCAGTACTAAAGCTGTCTATGACTTTATCCTAACCGCTTTTAGTTAACAATCTCCAACATACACAAACAAGAATAAAAAGTTATATTCGTTGAAAGCAAACAATCAAGTAGTCGACACCACTTAAGCGGCTATTATTATCAGCTAATCGCTAATAAACTTCTGCTAATTAGCTAATTTAATGGCCGCAATCAACTCCCGACACGCTGCTAAGCGGAATGTACCAGCTCCTACATAAAACTTCTGCCTACGAGCAATCGTAAAACATATTTAAACTAACGGACCACAGTGACCGCTCACCATACGCCACCATTTTTTGCCCAGACAACCCTCGTCTTGTATTTTTTTTCGTATAGCAACACTGTCTTTTTCTCTCGTGTATTTATTGTTCCTTTTGTCTTATTTATATGGGACTGGCAGAGTAGCTGCGGAGAAATAGAATTTAAAGCGGATTATCAGCCCGCATAAGTCAAAATATTGAGAAGTTGTGGTTAGAGGATTACTTGACATCCTTTGTATGAATAATGCCTTATTGTTTTCTATCAGAAGAGTTATATATCCTTGGTATTCTTATTTTATGGCTTTGATAAAAGTTCGTTAAACTCTAAGCTTACCTGAGTGTACCAAAGATGACCTAATGCTGGTGCGAGTTACGCTATCTCAACCATAGATTACATCATTTTATGACAATTTATTACCAATTATACTGGAAAAACACTAGAAAAAGAAAACAACAAGAAAGCTCACACCATAAAGTTAGCCTGCCTACGTAAAACCTCCGCGACATACCGGCCAACAGAGATACAGTCATTTTGGCGCGCGGGCCACAAAATGGCGACGAGATGGAGACGAGAGATAGTGGATGCAAAACCGGATTGATAGTGCTAGGTAGTGCGTCCCGTGACGTTTATAGCCATCCGGGGGCAAGAGTTATGGCCGCCCGAAGTCCCGCACTCGCGGAAAGTTCGCTCCAAACTATTTATTGGCAACACTCCAGCGAGGAAGCGACGACTACCCCGCCGATATTAATTCATTCGATGCTCAGCTAAAAAACATCATATTTTCTCGATAATGGCATATGTTGGTGCCAGCCTTGATGTTCGTAAGTTCGCATGCAAAACAGATAACGCTGTTGGTATTTCTTAACGCTGCGTCTTTCACACGGTGCAATAAATGCATGCAATTATATTTTATTGCGATATTATTTCACTTTATTTATTTTGTCAGCTCTATCTCTGCCAATGCTTTGATTTATTGATTTAGTATGTTTTCAAATAAGCCGTTTTCTCTGCGGTCTCCGGACGCTGTTTAACTTCGTGATCTATGAGCTAGTGACAGGATTATCTAAATCGGTCAACTGACTACTAACATATCGCGTTCGAAATGTAACGTGGACTTTCTAAAAACTTAAACTATTTTATAAATAAAACCGAAATATTTTGACAGCTTCATTACACAATGCAATATAAACAAAAGAATTGGTAAATCGCGCGAATCCCTCAAACCATGCTAAAGCATTTCTAAAGAGATTCGCAAAAAACCGTTCATTATAGTGCGCTTGTTGTGTAAACATCCGCCCGGTCGCTCTCGCTGGTGAATCCGAACGCATTCGTAGGATGCCATCTTTTTTCTCGCAGTTTGGCGGGAAGATTTATGGGCAGTGACAAAGTCAATTTCATGGCACGACGCGGCGGCAATACGCCACGCCTCGGATGCCTTTATGATGGAATTTGGCATGGCCTTTTAACTGTAATTGTCCTTAAGTAAACATTTTACCTGGCAATTTGATGAATCGCCTCTGTCGTTCTGAAGGTAAGCTTTGAGCCCGTAACAATTCAATTTCTAGAGGCTTTCGCGGAAGTTCGTTTAAATGGCGATATTGTCACGTTACTCAGTAGGAGCCCGGCAAATGATCTGTGAGTTAAACGACTCAAGAATATCTTGGGCGGCCATTAGGATTGAAGAGAGGAAAATCGAACCTTATCTTGAAGCGGGATAGGTTCCTAAGCTGAAAGACCTTAATAATGTACAAAAATTGTTGCTTACTGTAAAGTTAGGCCAATAGCACGCAAAAACTAGAGATTAGTTCAAACCCAAATGAAAACTATTTATTTAAAAATTTAAAAGATCTTTTAATAATAGATATTTGCATGATTTACCACGGGAAATCTATTACATCGTCCATTCTAATTCTAATTCAACAGAAATAGATTCATTATTGAAAGGAAATAGAGCCTTATTTATGTAAATATAATTGCTAAATGCTAAGAGGACATGTCAATTGGCAAGCTATGTCTTTAGTGTAAATTGGGAATAGTATTCAATGACCAGAAATAAGTCATACTTTCAAACTGTCGCTGTTTTCTGAAACAAACATTAATTTTGGAATGGAAACTACAGTGCTACTAGGCATTATTAATTATGGCATTATATATACATATTTTTTCACAAAAAAAAGCATTATGGAAAAATAAAGTCATGCAAGAAAATCTGAACCTCTTTCGACAACCGAACTTTACAAAAAATTGACGATTCAGCGCCCAAAAACACCTAAAATATTTATTTATATCACGTAACATATTATACCGGTTTTATACACAAGTCCCATGACATCTACAATAAATATTCAACGTGTTTTGATAATAAAATTCGACTAAACGGATTCTCAACTGTCGCCATATTGATTGCTTCGACAATTTTATCGTTTGTTACGCAAAGCTGTCAAATGGAATCGGATTTTTCGAATTGGAATTCCGAACACGCGATCGTCGGTTGGTATTTTTTTTTTCGAATGAAGAACTCACTTTACTTCGTGCGTGCGGAAAAGTTTAACTTAAAATTGGTAGGAATACCAGAAGTCGGCTGTATGTTTGTGACGAGTGAAATTTATCGGATAAGTATTGAATTATACTTGGAAAAATTGCATTTATTCGATCAGACGTGCTACGCGCAACTCTGTATATGTACAAGTCTATTGGTCTGATCCACTTGAAATTAGTTAAGGGTGGAACCAATTTAGGGATTAGCCTGAAATAATTCTCCTTTCGACAGAAAGTCTACCTAATTATGTAGTTCTGAAAGTTTTACCGATTGTACTAACTGGTTCTAAGCTACGACGACTAAAGAAGAACTGATCGAAGGTTCTAAGTTATAAATACTAAGCTTAAGTACTAACTGGAAAATTCAAAATAGATTATTGGCTATGGCGATAGTTTCAATACAACGATGCTATTCATTATGTATGCACTAAACTTTGAGGATTTATTCAGAGCTCAGAGACAGCGGAGATATAAATCTGCCTCTTCTCTCAACTGGGTCGACTTCCAGTCTAAACGGATGCAACTGAAGACCAGTATCATACATAGAGCTGCCTCTGTACACCACAACCCAGTAACTGTGTAATAAGATACACTTGGCAAGACTAGTGTCAGATTTTCTGGCTTCTGACTACCCGTAGCTACTGTCGAAGATGTTTAAATGGCAGCCGAGACCAATAGCTTAACGTGCTTTCGAGGCACAGAGAAAATTCGTCATATAATTGATGGTCACCCATCCACGGACTGACCTCGGCAAGCGTAGCTTTACCTCGTAGTGCGTTCCACCAGAAATCTCGCTTTTTTAGTAATTAATATGTCACCAACGAGCCCTCCCCGAAACGCCTCGGTTCATGGAAATGCACCGCAGAACTAATATTATCACTACAAATATCTCACGTCTCCGCTACCGATTCCTAGAAAAATATAGTTTTTTTCGTCACCACCAGCTATCCTGTCACTTTTATCCGTTCGAGCATTTTTCATCCGACCCGCTTGGCGCTTACTACGTGTCTAAATATCAAGTTACACGGCGCACCTGTTGGCGAGGAGACTCTTATAACCGACAAGATGGTGCCCGCGACTTCGTCCGCGTCAAACTCGTAAAACTACACTAGAGTCAATATCGTGGGTAATGTACGTTTTTTTTTCGCGGTACCCTAATTGCAGCTAATTTACTCCTTATAACATCAGCTATGTGCTAAATTTGAGCCGTTTGAGAGATTAGCCAGTACATTTTTTTTTTAAAGTGTCGTATATATCTAGGTACTTTCATATGCATTCAGTAAAAAGCTGTTATTTTGATATTCTAATATCAAAATAACAGACATTTGATTTGTTTTTGTATTTATCTATAAATAACAGCGTGTATGATAGATGTCATATTATTTTTGGCGCGAACTTGAGCGCTTGCGTCGCTTGTGGTCTTCCCCATCAATTCCAGCGGTAATGAGAAGATGCGCTGATAGTGACAGGTTGGCGCCTGACAGCGGGCGTGGCCGTGTGGCCGCACGGCCAGCTAACGAGCCCTGTCCCCCACTCAAAAAAAATAGCACCGTCTCATTCAAGATATTTGTCGACTCGCAGTGTTCTCGTTCCAATTAATGTATCGAGAGCGCACGAAGCCAGCGTAATCGATTTTGGAATCTGTCACGAACCCGACTACACGTTCCCTACGACAACACATCGATTGTAGATTAACTGAATCGACTGGTTTTTGGAGCTCAATTATTTACATTTAGTCGCATTTCTTCTTTTATCTTTTGTTTTACAGATGAACGCAGTCGGTCGTGGAAAAACGTGTTCATTTGTCCCCTGCGTCACATTTTATTTTGGACGTGACATAAAATCTCTCTCGGATTAATCAACGCTTTATTTATGACCAGTAAAGTTTATAAGTGTGAGAAACCTACGCCTAGCAGTAGGTGGGCACGCACGTGTGTATCTACACACGCAGCGTCTCAACATTAATAAAGTCCGCTACTCTTCGTAATGTTTGCTTTACATGACGGGTATTAATTTCAAATGATTTGTGTCATCCATAAAACTAACGTTAGACGCCATTAAATATGTTGTAGCATGTCGTATAGAATAACACGTCGTTCGATCATAAACGTGCCTGCTCACCGGCCACTCGATCTTGTCGATGCGATCTCGCTCGTTACCCGCGGACGATGCGCGATGCGACAAACGCCATTATTTCCTCGGCTGTGACAGCGAGGCACTTTATACAAGTCGCCAAGCGTAGGTGGTCCCTATCTCGGACGCTCCCGGACTCGACTTCCTAAGTCAACAGTTCTCGCTGTGCTTTTGTTGTCACTACACTATTGTCCTTACGAAACAGAGCCGGGAACAGACCTCCGACGCTCGCCACACAACGTTCCAATAAAATCTCTATGGCTCCTTTAAAATTAAAAGCGATCGTAAAATGTTTCAATAAAGATCTGTTTTCGCAAACATTAGGAAAACATATTTCGTTGGAAGCTTTTACGACTCCATTATCATA
Source organism: Mamestra configurata (assembly GCA_002192655.3). NCBI lineage: Eukaryota > Metazoa > Arthropoda > Insecta > Lepidoptera > Noctuidae > Mamestra > Mamestra configurata. The sequence goes on along the minus strand of NDFZ01004718.1, from coordinate 61,746 downwards.
CAGATGCGTGGGGGTGTTATTAAAAAAGATTGGTGTGTGTGGCCGAACCGCCACCGACCACTCGCTACAAAACGCCATTTGCACAATCTCCCGGTTAAAAGTAATATTGTTTGCATTATGGAAGCTTTTTCGCGCCATATTTGAATTTATATTGTGCGTTTTGTGTCTGCATTGGAAATTTGCTGCCTACGCATTGTTTCTGTGTAGTGTTTATATCTCACAGATTTATGACGCTATAAACTCGCATACATATTACTGATGTAGCGTTTTAGGATAGCTTTGAATATTAAGATTTCGTTTACGAAAAAGGAACTGGAAACTTGTGAAATCAAATGAGTCACACTTCATCGAGTGCCAACACAACAGAACCAACGATTTAATTGATCAATTAACACGATGAAGGAAGATTAGTGCAATTACAAATGCTTTTGAACGCAACAGTTATATTTAACAGTTTAGTTGTAAACCTGTCATGAAACTACAGGTCGACGATACTGAATTCTCAGAACAAAGTTACTTAGAAAACAAAGCTATTCTTCAACACTTCAAGGCATTTAAAAGACCAAAGGGAGTGTAACAAACTACAAGAATATCCGGCTGTATTGAGCCAATACCCTTTTAATAGTCGCCACGGAGTTCGCATATACCCACGCATCAGCTTACAATGACTTACCATAAAAAAGTCATTATTTACTTACGGTGCGCCATAGATTGTCGCGAACATCACGCTTGCACACCACGTCACGGCTCCTCCACCAATCGAATACTAATTACCATTACAAAAGTGAATAATTCATTCGTCGTGTGCATAATCAACCACCAATCTTCCCTGAGCCCTACGACACACTTTCCTTTTAAAACATGACAGGTCTGTATACCCTGGTCGGTTAGATTGGACGCCAAGATCGTACGCATCTGTATTTTACTACGGAACTCGTTATAACGCGAAAGTGAATGAAGTATACGTGTCCAATGATGTCGAATGCTGAGTAATCGTTGATGATAATGTTTCTCGTTGCAGGGCTGTGGCCATTTTACTATGTGTGAATTTAAGTTTGTCTATGATTTGAGAGTTTACATTCAAACTTGGGAAGTTGTTAGGAATTATTGGAATTGCATTACTTACTTTTTTATTCCAATCAATGCAGTAGCTGAAATAAATTCAGTAGATCTACAAATTATGCTCTGATTTCTTAAAGTTAATTGATGTCGCTCTTGGATCTACCTTTCTTCTTAAAGTTACCAACTTTAACACAAATTGAGCTTTCCACAAACCGCTAATTTGAACGCAATGTTCTACACCGAAATAACATTTTAATCAATTAAAAAATGTATCATAGTGTGCCAAACATTTTCATCGCTCAACAGTTTACACATTGGCATCAGTGGATGAACGAATGAATGTAAATAAAACAGAACACAGGTTTTCCCACATCCTTATTATTTTATTTATTCGTCAGGTTCGTTCAATTTCGTTAATTGAGGCAACAACACGCCATTGTCTGACTGAATATAAAATGAAATCTCCATGTTGTGCTGACGATATATTTGCTTGCGTTGATTGAAAATGTTATCGTTCAATGATAGAGAAATTAACTTCTCCTATCATAGTAATGTCTATTTTGTTCTACTCTAATTTAATCGATCTTTTTAACTATCGAGGCAGCTTGGCCAAATACTCTAAACTGTATTCTACATATCTGAGAATATGGTGTTTAAATATATAAAATATCGTTTGAAGCCAGATATGTCCGACCGTGGACTTTAGATACTCCGGAAGCCTGACTAAGCTGCTTCTTATCTCATTAAAAACAATCCATCAAGTTTACTCAACACCTCATAAAAATATTAAAATACTCAATCCATGGGAACGAAATATGGCGTGAAAAGAGAGATTTACAACTTGTTATATAAATTGTTGCCAATCCGACGCTGTCTATAATAAATAATGCATAGGGCAATTTAAATTTGTATTTATTTGTTATAAATAAACGGTTTATTGAGCCAATGATGAACGTTTAGAAACGCTTATAGTTTTATTGTATTATAACTTTAACCGTTGCGAAGTTACAACGATCGGAAAAAATATCTATTTTTATAGCTCGGTCGTATAAATATAACGCAGATATGAAATTCGAAACGAAGGGAAAAAAAAGAAGCGTGCTGAGGATGTTGTAAAAGTTAATAGAGGTGACGCTAATATCGACGATGCACAACAAACACGCAAACTGAATGCAATCGAGAAGACGAAAGAAAAGCTTAAGTTGTTGGGTTGAGTGAGCTGTTGTAAGGGTTATTGGAAGTCCCAAATAAAAACTGACTTTGAAAGCCTCTCACCCACAAAGACAATCAATGGTACCAATACTTTCGAAAATGAAATACAATCAACGCGACTTCTTCCTCATCAACATCATCATTTCAACTCAAAGACGTCCACTGCCGGACATCGGCCTCCCTTAATACACGCATTGGTCCTGTAGATCACGTAGCCAGTCCCACGACCCCCACCAGATCACGAGTCCACCTTGCGGGAGACCTTCCAATGCTGCGTGTTCCAGGTGCCGGCGGCCCAAGCGACTTATTCCTTTCTGCATCTACTAAAATCTGTCTAGTCTACTAAGATTTGTTCGCTATGGATAGTTTTGTCTATCCACATCTCAAATGCGTCCAGAATAAGATGCCATACACGACACTCGGCATCTCGAACAGTAACCAGTAACCAATCAGAGCTATGCGCTATACAAACGCACGCCAGTTTGTTTGTCTGTTTGCGCAGGCGTGCGCTATCAACTGATTAAACAAATATGTACTTACAAACGAGTATTTACCAAGTAACCACATACGATACATTTTTGGGAGAATTTTATTTGGGATGTTTAAAATAAATAAAATTTGGGTTTTTGAAGCGTAATTCTGCTCATTTCCACAGTTTATTAGTGATCTTTTTATAGAATATTTTTTGGCTTTTAAATAACCTTTTACGTGGTATTGAGTTAGCAATAATCTCTTATTTGGCTGTAATCAGTCCCAGGTATGTTTGTATTTCATTTAGGATTCTATCTTAATTAATGAAATACAACAAAAATACTGTTGCCGTCAAAGAATTATCCCAACGTATAATATTTTAAATGCGAAAGAGAGTTTGTTTGTTTGTTAAGGTTTCACGCCTAAATCGCTGAACAAATTTTGATGATTTTTTCCACAGAGATAGACGGGATCCTGGAGACGGTTATGGTTTGGTTTTTTTGCAAAAATCTGTGTAAACGGGAGCGAAATCGCGGACAAAGCTAGTTCTCAATTAATATGCCCTGTCCGTGTAATGTGAAATGCCCTCATTTGCAGCTATCTGACGTATTGAGTTAACCAGCTCGATGATAATTCACAATGATTTAATTTTAGCTTTGAATCAGCTCGGCCTGCGGTCGACATCGGCCCGGCTGCCAATCAAACTGACACTCACGCCAGTTTCGAAATACACGAAATTAAGTATCAAGTTAATTCGGAAATTAAGTTTCATTTGTGAAGCTCATGTTTAATTGTGACAATGTAAGTTTGTAATTAAGTATGTAAATGAGTGAAGAAACATACTGCACTTTGCATTATAGTGTCCTTACTAGTCGTCTCTTGATTTGACTTTCAAGCGAATGCATGTAATTAATAAATACCTCTTTTAATGTTTCCCTCTAATATTCTTATGTAGGTATACCATAAAGTCAATTCGACTAATTAAAAAACGTTTAAATTCAAATCCCAATATCATCTGTTGTGTATGTGAGTTTGTATGTTTGTAAATGCACCCACGATCCAGGAGAAATTCCTAGTGTGGGGCACCGTTTTTTTAAAGAAAAAAAAAATATAAAAACTAAAATCTTAGCGACAATCAACGAAGTTTGTACGTAAATAAGAGGAGTTTTTGACCATTTGCAACTGTTGGGTGAATGTGAACGTAGCATTCGCATTTATTCAAAACCAGTTGTCGCCCGCGGCTCTACCCGCGTGATTGTCGAAAATTATCCCAAGGGAACATATGCCCGGGATAAAAAGTATCCTATTTGTTATTCCAGACTATAATCTACCACTGTGCCAAATTACATCAAAATCCATTCAGCATTTTTTCGTGAAAGAGTAACAAACATCCATCCATCCATCCATACTTACAAACTTTCGCGTTTGTAATATTAGTAGGATTTTCGAACCCATCCTTAATACACAATGCAAAATATGCTAAGACTACATCGCTCTAGCTCCCTGAATACTACTGAACAGAAAACTTACTGAAACTGCAATACCGTTCCGAAGTGCAAACGAAAATATATCGGCATTATTTTCCGTGCGGTGCCGTGCTTCCAGCGCAATGCTCTCGGTGCGGCAATAACTGGTTTAATTGCGGCATAAATTATCGCCGGACGGCCGTGCCGGCTACCGGGCGTACGGCACGGATCCGGCGTGTATAGGGTTGCAGAATTAGCCAGCCTCCACGTAAAGGAGCGTGATTCATTCTTATTATGGACTAGGGTGATGAGCTGAGGTTTGGGGTTTAGGTTCCGAGATGTAATTCCGCTTGTGAAAAGTGCACGTGATAATGAAGAGTTTTTACAGAGATTTTCACGTAAAACTCTCATTTTTTTAAGGAGACGTCAACTTGTGGTGTCGGTTTAGGCAAAGCTTATGTTCAGCTTGGCTCTTTCATCATCAGAAGTTCTGCATTTACCAAGTACCTAATTAAGAATAATATAATTGCAGGGCCGGTTTCTGACTTGAGAATCGATGGAGTGTTAAAATCGTAAGAACCCTACGTTAATGTCCAACATCGACAGGTTTTTAGGCTGAAGTAGAGTTTGACAAATGCCCGGGGGACACACATAAAATTCCTAATAAAACAAATCAAACGAAAACCAAAGCCAATTTCCCGCTGAGTTTTCGAAATAGGAACACGAGTCATAGCCACTAGAAAATAAGTGAACATTTTTCACTAAAAAACATTTGGCAATTTTGAAACTAATCTGTGCACAAAGGTCGGTCGCGAGCGATCACGCGGAAATTAAGCGGCGGTATGCGGCGCGACTAACGACGCGTCGCGGCACAAATCGCGCGACTAAACGACGCACGCGCGACTGATCGCGTTTACACCCATTACCCTGCCGATACTCTTGTTGATTTCGAACAGATGTTTTTACTTCATTCTTCAAGTTTTTCTTTTGTGGAGCCGGTAAACAAGGTGTTTCATTCTGCTATTATAGAAAGGAAACATGTATTAGCATAGCTTTATAAGAAAGCAACTTTAAAACATTACCTGTACCTATACGCCCTCTACGTGTAAGTTATTTTTCTTTGTAAAAAGGTCCACTTCCTATCCTACGAAAATATGATGGTTGCACTAATAATGCAGCAAAACTCCTGGAACTAAACGTTCCATTCATAGCGACCACACATGAATAAGAGAGTCCTATTCAACAAGTTCTAAGCACCATAGTTCAGAGTACTACGCCAGTTATTGAAAGAATTTAGAAAAAGAAATCCACTGCTATTTATTTCCCACAAATTCCGCTGCCACCCGAACATGGAAATACGTAATTTATTAAAGACGAAAAACTTTATCTAACAACCTGCAACTTGAGCAATAAATCAGTATGACACATGTCAGTTTCCTGTTCCCATGCCGCCGGGTAATCGGCAGCAATATCGAATAGATATTCGGAATACGTATCGATACATCGGCAAATAAATACGAGTAGTCGTACAATCGGGCAGTGCGTACGCAGCCTACATAAATCATGAGGTGGTCAGCTGTGACTGGTACAACCCGATATTGCAAGAGTTTTGGGTCTCCACGAATTAAAAATGTAGTACTTCGGTACTTTTGGATTGGACCCACATTAAAATAGAGAGGGATTGGAAAGTTGTTCCGTCTGTTTGTTTGTGTATGGTAATCTTTGGTTGGTTGGTTTCCGCCCACGTTACGACTAAACGATACACTACTAAGCTTTATGCAGATTAGGGTGGAAAGCGATGGAGTACTTAGGTATGACATTTTTGTTCTAAACGCTTTTGATTTTACGCCAGACTTGTTGGGTTGAAAACTGATACCTCGTTCTACATATTGAAAAATGACTGTAGGTTACTTCTTGGCAAACATGCTCTATTGTCAACCACATCGGCGCTTACCCTTAGGCGACATTGTGGTCAAACGCGAACCCAAGAACAATAAAATGTGAACTTTGAAGGAGGTACATCACTACATATTTATTATAAAACAAAGTCCTCCGCCACGTCTGTCTGTCTGTTCGCGATAAACTCAAAAGCGACTACACCAATTTTCATGCGGTTTTCACCAATGGATGGGGTTATTATTATTATTATGGGGTATTATTCGTCCCGAAATTCCTACGAGAACGGGAAAAATGGGATATGCTTGTTTAAAGATCTGTCAAGACGCTTAGTTGACACTTCGCGTGGTCCAAGGGCTGGCTTTTACCTTGGACAAAGGATAAGCATTGCCATACAACGTGGCAATGCTGCCAGCCTTTTAGCCACATTACTAGTGGCCAGCGATGCGGAGGAATTTTTCGACGCCATATTTTGAATGTGACCTTGATGAGATATTCTGTAGAACTCTTACAGGTAGAAATGGAAATAGAGAAACTTGCCATATTTTCTTATGGGATAAACAAACCCGAGCCACTAAAAACAATATTTATGACCCCACCCACAACCTCTATAAACTAAGCACTCGGAGCCAATAAAAACATCTACATATTACAGTACTCCTTGCAATCGCGCAATCAGCATATAACTGCTCTATCACCAGGAATGCTAACTAATTGCTAGGAAGGCAGTAAAACGCCTCATTACTAATTCTGCCGACGAAGCCCTCGAAGACGTGTAAATTCGACTAATTTGCAAATATATATCGCTAGCGGATGCTTTAGAGGACATTAAGCCACCTATCATAGAATTCAATATAGCATATTTAATTTATAGCATCTGATATATTCTACACAAGTAATAGAATCTCTAGGAATAATAAAAACAAGATGGCGGCTGACAATAAAAAACATAATGATGGTATAAAGAAGTTCTAGCCGCCGAATGGTGACATTATTAAAATCAAGGTTTCAATTTTGAATTTATAGACATGTCAAGCGTGCTTATTATATTGAAACTTATTAGATTTATTTGGAAGACACCTAAACAGTAGATATATTTTTTCGAGTCTGCTTCAGCGAGCTACATAGAAGAGAATATCGACAACATCAGATCAGTCAGTTAGGTTAGCAAATTATCGGAACTTACTTCCCAAAACCCGTGAAAATACCGCTGAAATAGTGAAGTGAGCACAGGTAAATACATTTTCTTCTGGACCAGCTTCGTAGCTAGGGGTTGGGCAGGCAGGCGGCTGAAAAGGGTGCAAACTTCAAGGGGGCGCACATTGCAGGCCCATAGGCTGTAGGCCACTAGGGCACAGGCATAGGTACTGTATTAAAACATTATGCTAAGATACTTTGTCATCTGGGCTTTCCTAATACACTGTAGGAAACAATTACAGGCTCTTATAATTGTAATTGTTATGAAAATGCTAACATAACGACAAGGTCTTAAGTAGAAATACTGATATTAGGCTCATTAAGCCTATCCCTTCGTCTCACTCACTGTTATTTATTCCTAAGTTCCTAACTGATTAACTAAAAGATGATAGTTAGGACGATGACAATTGGCCCCCAGCATCCCTTAGCCTTAGGCGGAACAGTTTAAAATTAACTCGTTTAGAATTAGACGGCTGGATGTAACCCGAGCCGCCATTACGGTCGCAGTGGAGTTACCAGCAAATTGTTTAGCTGCTTAATTAACTGAAAGTAATCCTGGCAAGCTACGGTGACGTAAGAACCGGTTAAATCCCGGAAACTTCAGCTATATGTACAGGTTTTATTAAAAGGACCAGGTGAATGACGTGATAAAATATTGAAGAAGATGTTTGCTTTCGAATGTGATTACGTTAATGTTAATAAACAACTAGACTAATAAATTCACAAAATTATGTACAAACCCGTATAAAAGAGAAAACATTGGGCATTAAAAAATTCATCTTCATCGCTATGGGAAAAGTGCCACGACCATTGGCAGCATTTACCGCGTTGAATGCGAATGCTGATTCTTTGGCCTCTTCGAATTAAGATAAATTAATGAGGCTGACTCAGTGGATAATTAGATGACAATCTCAAAATTATGTTAATTTAACCTGCCTTAAAAGTGCCGCTCACGAACTTGAATGTAGTTTAGAGATGTCTCATGTTTCACAAACTGCCAAAAACTTCGTTCATGGTAGAAAATAACTATGATTCCTAATGATGAGTCTAGATCCCAACTGCGTTATACATGAAGAAATTCTGAGAAAGATTACATTAGAAGTTGTCAAGGAAGTTACTCCTTTAAACGAAATTAACTCAGGAGTACCTCAAGGAAGTATATTAGGACCCATCCTATACTTGCTTTTTACCGCAGACCTTCCAACGCACACTGACACCACAACTGCCACCTATGCGGACGATACAGCCCTTTTGTCGGTACACGTGGATCCCGCTATAGCATCGGCCAACATCCAAACCCATATCCACGAAGTGGAAAAGTGGCTAGATAAATGGCGTATTAGGGTTAATCAAGGAAAATCTGTACATGTGACCTTCACCCTGAGAAGGCAGACATGCCCCCCAATAAGACTCTATAATGAAGAAATCCCTCAAGCTGAAGATGCCAGATATTTGGGTATGCATCTGGATCGAAGACTCACCTGGAGAAAGCATATTTGGACCAAGCGTAAGCAGCTGGATACGAAAGTCAGATCAATGTACTGGCTGATAGGTCGCAAATCAAGCCTGTCACATGAAAGCAAGATAGCTATTTACAAGACCATCCTTAAACCAATCTGGACTTACGGAATCCAGCTGTGGGGTAATGCTAGTAATAGCAACATAGAGATTCTTCAAAGATTTCAAAGCAAGACATTGAGAGCCATGCTAGATATACCCTACTATGTAAGCAATAAATATATACACGAGGACCTAAAGATCACTACCGTCAAACAAGAGATCGCTAGATATAGTGAAAGCTATCAGACGAGAATATCTACTCACGTCAACGAACTGGCATCCAAACTACAAGGCAAAGGAAGTATTACATATTCCCGATTGAAACGGCATAACGTCTCTACACTTACCGTGAGATTTCGTGACACCAGATGAAAGGGACCTATAAGAATTCCTTCTGCTAAAAAGACATAGATCGAGATACCCCAACTGAATGGCTTATTGTGTTAACACAGATTGCCAAGTTACAGAATTCATACTAAAAAAAAAAAAAGATGTTGTCAAGGGACAACAACAACGTCTGATCGTCCTTGCTTCATCATCATCATATCAGCTGAATGACATCCACTGCTGGGCATAGTCCTCCCCCAAGCGGCAGGCGGGTTGGCGATCGCAATGTTGCTGTTGCAATGTACAAAGAATGCTGCTGCCCATTCTCTGGCGAGTCCCTTACGGCAGCACCATCCCGTCACTTCCCGTGGGTGTCGTGAGAGGCGACTAATGGCCGGTTTCAATAACGTTTCTCCCTTTAACCAACTGTCAAATTAGCTACCCAGATACGTTATTGAAACCGGCCATTAGTCGCCTCTCACGACACCCACGGGAAGTGATGGGATGGTGCTATTCTTTTACGTCCGACACCATACAGAAGATACGTCCTTGTTTAACCCATTTTATTCGAGATCATTACAACACATGTTCTACTTCTCTATTAGTCGTAATTTCATTTATTATAGTCACCCCCCGTGCTTAGTTTAAATACGAATTAGCAGATTAATTCCTAAAAAAAAGTCAGTACTATATTGTTTTTTTTTTATGAACATAAGACTGATTTAATGACCTGGTGAGGGTCGTGGGTATGGATGTAAGAAGCGCAGGACCGGTGCTTGTGGCGACACTTGGGGAGACCTATGTCCAGCAGTGGAAGTCTTTCGGCTGATATGACGATGATGAACACTGATCATCTTCCACGCAGTTCATTCATCGTTTCCTAGGCCTTCCCTTCTTCTTTAAAGCCTTTTGCTTATAATATATTGCTACATAATATTAAGTTAAGTGAACATTCCAATTAGCTCCCAGCCGTCACGTTAACTGCTTTTGCAAACACGATTAGTAAAACGATAATAATCTTAATCACACCCATATTTGTATTGACAGCCGTAAAATCCCAATTATAAGAACATACATTATTAGTTTCGCTACTTAAAAGATAATTATGTTTTTAAAAGCTCTCCTAATTTGTATGGGCGAGGCGCAAAGTAATCGTTTAATCACAAGCCGATCAAGATTTTATTTTTTATATGAAATCGTTGATATAAGATATCTTTGGTGCGATACTATCGGGATATTGTCGTAAACGGAGAGGTGTTAATGTTGCCAGTTTTGCATATTAATTCGAAGCTCCTCGCTCATTGGTTCGTTCACCCCGATCGGCTGTTACTATTACTTTATTGGTTATTTGTATATTTTAGCATATTATTAGTTTGCTAGACATTTGCATTTCAAGTAATTTGTTTGCGAGCGTCTTTTGTTTTGTCTCGTCTCATTGGCGTAGTGAATTCAATTTACACGACTGAGGTTCTGCATTGGTATTATTTAATAGATTCAGGCATTGCAGAAATGAAAGTAAAGCGTCCAACCTTTTCTTCGCAGCTTGGCTGTTTGCTGTGAAATTCCAAGCCAAAGAAACCTTCCTTCCTCGTTCATACTGGGCAATGCATCGGCAAACCTCTAGTCTGTCGGTAGCACCTCAATGATAAGCACCTTTGACCTTTCTATTAACCCATCTGTAACACAAGAAAACCTCTTTATTCAAGACTTACTGAACATCTCTCATCCCATGCCTCCCTTCCCATAAGACCCACCTTGCTATTTATAAACTCCGATCAATTCGCCTAGCAAACATTGTACTAAACCTCTTTCCAGGCTCCGTCAATAAATCAAACTGCGATCATACGCTTAACTTTCATATCGGTGCGTAGGAGCGCGAATAAAGACGATCGTAGTCGTGTCGTGTGTCGTAAATAATGCGAGGTATCGATTACTATCCGGTCGTACAACGCCTCACTTCGCCTCCTGCTGTGTGCTGCGAGCCTGGTACCCAAGGCGTTTAGATTGTACGATATGATATGACGAAACGACTGGGTTTGTGGCTTAAGAGAGAACATTAGCGGTGTTAGAGAGTGAGTGCAACTCTTAAAGTCACTGAAGATTACTTTGGAAACTCAGATGTAAAAACAGTGGTCTGTTAAAAATTATCAAAATATCGATTAATTTTGCGATCGGCGTGCTAGCGTAACACACAAACTCACTTTTATAATATTATTTAGGATAAAACACAATTATAAAAGTACAACTTGCCTGTTACGCTACGCTCGCGAGTTTCTAATTGGTCCTTCAAGATTTTTACTGCAAAAAACCGTACTTATTCTACTACGTAATAACCAATGCAACTTATGCAACAACACACCCTATAAAATAATGTCCACGATAACCTTATCACAGTCGCTTCATGTAAAGCTCTCCAATAACTTACGACAAAATTGTTAAAATAAATAAATTAAATTATCTCCGTACACTGGCCGACCGGTCGCTCGATCGTAAAGTAATTCAATTCTCCATCGTTTCTACATAATGTCACGATATTGGTTCGTATAAAAATGTTAAAAACTTCACCTGTGCGCGTGTGAACGATTGCGAAGGCAGATAGCTTGGGAATGGCCACACATGCGCTGGCGCAGGTCTTGAATGGCGGATGATGTTACATTCATGTTTTCGGAGCTTCATTAAAATGTTTCTGAGTATTGTGAACGAGGTAGATGTGTGGCCTCATGCATGATCTAATGTTACTTCTTTAGGCTTTGTTACGTAATACATTCTGAATTTGTTTTGCTGATTTGAGTCCTACATTCATTTTGGAATCGAGTTCCAACGACCAAAGACCTCCACAACCCATTAACTGGGTAATACGGTACTCCTTGGCATGACTGGTGTCAGATTAGGCTTCTGACTATCCGTAACGACTGCAAAAGATCTACAAATGACAGCCGGGACCAACGGCTGAACGTGCTTTCCGAGGCACGGAGGAAACTCGGTATGTTAAGATGGTCACCCATCCACAGACCAACCTTGGCAAGCGTTGCGTAACCTTGATCGACCCGTGCGGCTGTTATTATTAAAGGACAACAGTGAATACGTATGTTAAAGTGTAGTTAGTCGTAGTACAATAATAAGTTGTTAAAGCTAAGCTACGGTACGTCCACTCAAATACAACACTTATTTAAGCGGTCCAAACACGCATGGCAATAATTCAGAACGCCCATAAAACATGACATGTATTTTTTACTTCACTTAAACTTGCAAATCGCATTCATAGGCTTGAAGATTTATCTAACATATCAAGGTATAATTTAGTTTTAAAATGCGCGGGGGGCTGCGTCGTGCGCCCGCGCAGTTAATCACACGCCCACCACTGCACATCTTTGTTTGTAATTGGCTAGACACGCGACTCGCGCTTCGCGACGCGACGCAGGCGCATTCCCAGCAATGCTAACTAGCTTGGAATTGTCAATGATCAGAGTAATTAGTAAGTGGAGAATAAGATTTCCAGTTTATCCAAAACCTAGCATTTGCTCGCGACTTCGGTCCCGAGGCCTTTTTTATGATTGATAGGCTCGTGTTTAACTACTATATTCCCTGATAATATTGAGGTCGATGATGAAGCACGCTTGCCTAGAAGTAACCTTTTCATTATTGACTCTTTAATACAAGAGTTGTATCAAGAAACACAGACTCCGGCATGGAGTTTCACTCCTCAGCTGTACGCATAATAAAAGTATGTATTCCCAAAACGTTTTGTTCGTATGGGTTGGAATCTCACCGTAGGATGGGATATTCACCATGTACCTACCCTGCCTACCCTGCAGAAACCGTGCACTTTTAGACACTCAGTGATAGTGTTAATGTCATCGTGAAATATTTTTACCTCTTTATTTACTTAGGATCAAGATTAAGGATTTGTGGGATGGAAGCCACGATGAGAGCCATACCTAGGTACTGCTAGATCTTTGAATCCGGACAAGGATGCTACTGTCTGTACTTCATTGCTTCTTGGAACAAGTCTGCAATCATGATCAAAACAAATTTTATTATTTTTGCAGATGTCTTTTACTGTCATCGTGACTGCATCAGCAAACTTGATGAGAAGAGCAGAGTAATCAGTAAAAACATTTTTTATGAGCTTAGCTTAAGCAAGAAGTTTGTTAGACTGATTTTTTTTATATTTCTATGGTTTGAACTGTCATGGTAAATTAATTCAAAAATGCTATTAATAATATCCACAGTCCACTACCACGGAATTGCCGATACCTATTAAACATTTATAATAACTTAATAAGTAAGTAGCTTGAAAAGAATCTAAAAAAGGCGTTCTTGTCAAAACAAACTGAATTTGAATAACAACGAGTCCTTGACAGTTGTAAGTGTTCATCTGTGCGCCCACTCGATATCTTTGATCCATAATTAAATGTTAGCGAATAATGTTATTCAATATTCTATCATTAGCCTTATATTTACCAGTTTAATGGCTATATTGACTCTTTGGAAAAGAAAAGATAAAAATCGTGTGTTTAACAGAAAGATTCGTATCTGAATAGATCCGATATATAATCACTGTGGAATCTCAAGTCAGAGATTGCAAATTATGATGAGATGTTCTTATCAAAATGATTATATTTACGAGATGATAATAAACAGGTTCCTCATTTTAAGCACCGAAGTTAATGATTTTTTTTTTTTTGTAAGTTTGATTAGTTATACACCATTATAAAAAGTTTTTGAAGAAGAAACTTTGCTACTAACACAACGCTATTGGTAATCAGTCTTGAGTTAATTACCTTAATGAGACGTGATGACGTGAAGGGCTGAGAATTTCTAGTGGTGAGAATTTCTAACAGGTGGGACCAATCGTAACTGTCGCTACATTTTCTTATTTGGCCTAAACTATTCATGATTTGAAAACCAATTAACAGAAGGACTAAGCCCATACCTATCTGTTAGATCCACTTCCACTAAAATTAATTCAATATTTTTCCACCCCTCAGTTCTCAGTGCCAATTTCAAAGCTCCTTAAATACAGTATTGTTGTGTGTCCACATTGTCTTTTCTAAAATATCACAACACATTTTAAACGTCTAGTACTAAAACAAAATCAGTCAAGTAAAAGTAGAACATAAACTATGAGCTGTAATGTTTGATACCCTAATTGGCTAAATTGACGTAGTGCTGGGCCGGGGCGGAGGGGCGGGGTTGCGAAACGCTCGCATAGGGCACTCTTGCGCATGTCGAATGCGATTAGTGCCCGTATTCCTCCACTACCAGGGCTGGCACGCAGCTTTTAAAAAGTTTCATAAAAGATAGAGAGAAGAGAGAGAAAGAGTATCATTCTAAAAGCGAAAATAATTGGGCAAATAGTCCAAAAGCGCTACCGAACTGTCACTTGGTTTTTCTATCTTTTTTATTTTTGTTTTCTTGGGAAACCTTCAATTAGTGCCTGAACTTTTGGGGGTCGTTGGAGTTTTTACCTCACAAAACCCCGGTGATGACCTCTTTTAAAGATCACCCTGCAACACCTGTTATGACTAGAGATCGGAATAGGTAGAGTATATTTACCTAAAGTTCGAGAAAGTAAGTACATAGAGTTGATAATACCTCCTCTAAAATCCAGGAATAGTTAACATGACAATTAAATCCCGGGATTTAAGAAATTGCAATTCACTTATTGCGCTTTGAACGCTTGAATGAACTGAATTATTACATTGAAAAATCTTGGTTTTTTGAATTCGGTACTAAAGCTGTTCAATTAAAGAGCTTTGTTTTACATACAAAATTAATTCTTGAAAGTTTTTCTGTTATTTACCTGATTATATGTTTTTGTTATCCCGGGTTTAAATTGTCATGTTTATTATTCTAGGATTTTAGACGAGGTATTATCTACTGTATGTTACTTAATTCATCGAACTTTAGGTAAATATACTCTACCTATTCCGATCTCTGGTTATGACACAACCCTGGAGTGGCGACCTACAAACCATTGAATGATATCATTGACAGTAGTTATCACTGATATTTATGAAAGACACTTTGTCAAGGTCCTCTGAGTGGTAGAGGTATTCCAGCATGAAGTAGATAATAGGTATTCATGTGAGTGTTAAATATTTCATCATTTCCTCACAAAACGTCAACCAAATGCAATTCCAATAAATTACACGAATATAAATATCATTGTTTCACAGTTGATTTCAATATAGTATCCGATTAATTATCTGAAGCCATTAAAAGGTACAACAAAACTAATATATTGGAGGTTCGGCTCGTGACAAATGAGTGCAGTGTTGCTATAACAATAATGCGGTGTGTTACATGGCAATACCGTTACGATTGATTGCCTTTATACTGTAGCCTACGAGTACGATATTTATTTATTTTTCGATTGTGTTAATTTAATTATTTTTACAGCGGTTGATAAATTCTGTAGAATTAAATGTTTGGAAATAAAGTAAATTAAATTAAATTATATATTATTATATATACTTTTGTATTTCCCCACGTCTCTGAAAATATGCTACTACTGAATGTTTATACTATTAAATACTCACAGTATATTTATTAATGTACACACGAAACACTTAAAAGGAAAAATAATAAATTTGTTTAATGATAAATTTATTTTCTTTTAAGAAATAATCCACGAAACTGTATGCACTTCAAAATATGCTATTTTGCGTGACGCTGCCAATCCACTGATTCAACTTAGATAAACCTAATCATCTAATTATTTAATCACAATACAGGCATCCCGTTAATCACCTTCCCACTGACCCGTCCCCGGCACCCCGAGGGCAGCCCTACTGTCGCGTGCGCCCGCGCAACTGGTTCAAGGTTGTCCGTAAGAATGCGGCCCGCATGCCCTACTCGCTAATTTGGTCAGGCACTCTATTGCCTTATACGGCCATATACGATTGTTCGCGAGCAGATTAGAGCACGCTATGATTTATTGAGCTGTGAGTGTAGTATACCCACACATATAGGGTCTCATGGTTCTATTTTGAGAAGCAAAGTTTTAACCCCTTTTTGTGTTTTAGGATTTCGTGTAGTCTATTAAAATTTTTGGAAACAAAGCAATATTATGAACTGTATTTCGGAAAATGCTTCTACTTTCTAGCACAGGAGACGAATTCCGGAAATTTCCCAAACTATTCCTTCTCCAAGAAACATGTTTTCATATTTCTCTCAGACAACCCCTGAACTGTTTAATTAAAGAAACCTACTAACCATAAAATATTCTAGAGCACAAATATCGATGTCAGAACCCACCGAAACTGGATCATCGCAAAGCCTAAAGTAGGATATTGCAGTGTCTTCTCTGTTTACTTTATAGAGGTCAAACGGCTCCATGTCACCGCTCCTTCACACGAAATTGTATCCTGTATTACTGTGAGCCGGAGAAACCGCAACAACTATGATGAAAGAACCATGTTAGCTTTTGCATACAATTAGACCAAGATTTACGATCCAAATACAAACTAGATTGTTAGTTAATAGTACGACAATACATAACAAATGTTCAATTAAATTGTTATGCAAATAGTATTGCAGTATCTGTTGAGCAAGAGCCCAAGAACTGAGCTTGTATACAAATGTTAGCCTTTCCCAGTGTAGGCAAAAAGTGTTCTAGTTCTGTATTTGGGCATGTAATGGAAATATATATTGTTTAAAACAGGGTTTCTTAACCTGAGGTCCATGGACCCCAAGGGGTTCGTGGAATGAGTACTGGGTTACGAGTTGGGTAGGGGTTATGTTTGCGTTTTCTGGTGTAGTTTAGGACAAGTCAAAAGTCAAAGTCAAAACGTTTATTTCAATTAGGCCATTAAACGGCACTTTTGAACGTCATCATTTACAGTTCAGTAAAATAATAATATTACATTAATAAAGTGACTCTACTGTCCATTCGGAAAGGTAGATTCTTATGGAGAAGAACGGACAAGAAACTACATAGCAAGAAGCTCCACAAGCTGCACCAGATCTTCTTCTTGTTAAATTAGCAATGTCTGTAGAACTCCGTTTGCGACAACAGCAATGTATTTTCAGCATTAGTGCCTATTGTAACTCAAAATCCTAACCGACTGGACGTGAAAGATAAAATAAGCCTTGCGCTGTCTGAGCAGATTCCAGCAGCAGAAAAACATCTCAATAATGACCATTACTCGGTAAATCTTTTACTTTTATTGACTTTTCCTTCCCTACTATAAAGATTAGAAGATTTTTAAATGTAGCTTGGGGTCCGTTACTACGAAATGTTTGAGAAACCCTGGTGTAATGTGCTTGTTAGTTCGTTCGTAGACCTATGTTTTGAATTAGGGAAACGCGTCATTACCGTATTAGAAAATGGTGGTAATTTGTACTGGTGACTGGTGGCCGGCTTCCTCAACCAACTAGTCACAATTGCAATCTATGTAATCAGCGGTTGTGTGAGTAATCGTGAGGATTGGTGGCCGTAGCTTTATGTTTGCTAATCAGTTCGGAGATCGTCATTTGACTACTTTCAAAACCATTTTGTTTTGCGACTGTTTAGGGTTCCGTACCCGAAGGGTAACCAACGGAACCCTATTACTTTGCCTCAGCTGTCCGTCCATCTGTCTGTCAGCGGACTGTATCTCTAGATCTCAAGAACCGTAATAGCTAGACAATTGAAATTTTCACAGAATGTGTATTTCTATTGCCTCTATAACAACAAATAATAAAAATTAAATTAAAAATTAAAGGGGGCTCCCATTCAAGAAACGTCTTTTTTCGGTTTATGGTACGGAACCCTTCGTGTGAGAGTCCGACAAGAATTTTGCCGGTTTACGATTTGTATCAATATGAAAACGACTCAAAAAATTAATTAGTATAGGGTTTCTGGGATCGCATGCCAATAACTCTGTGTAGTAAAGAGATACCGGATAAGACGAAAGAACGAGAAGAATGGAAGTCCATGGCCACCTTTGACTAGCAGTGTAACAACGTTTGCTGAGAAAAAAAAAGTGTGTGTGTCAGCTCCGACGCACGACTGGAGTTTACTCCTTATAATTGTGTGGGTTATGAAAAAAGAGGGTAAATGAAAGCATCTTAAATAAGCTGAGTATAGTTTTAATACACACATACATAATCTCGAAGTGAAAGGTGCGCAAAGTACGTTGCCCAAAGGAACGTAACGCCTCACTTTTAGTTAACGCTCGATTTTACTTCTCATAAAATTTTCATACCGCGGGCTAAACATGAAAATCGTTTCTTAAGGAGTGAACTTCAATAAAAGAGGTAGGTACCTACCGTACCTACTACTCAGTTGAAATGAAAGCCAATCTCTATGGCTCGAAATGCTTCTAGAGGGAATACACTCTCCAATTAATCTAATATCAATCAAATATACATACATAAGCAATCACAGATATAGCATATCAAATCACCAATAACAGTCATAAGTTGACAATGACACATAAAGTGTATGTTGCGGTCGTGTCGGGATAACGGGTTCGAGCCCCGGCGCGGTCGCTCACGGGTATTCGTTACCGTAACACGATACGTTACGTTTTTGTTAGCTCTGTAACTGCTGCGTCTTGCTGTCTTGTTGGGGTGGTCTGCCATTGTAAGAACGTAGGAAGATCGTTTCTTATAAATAATATTGCGGTCGTTTTGTTAGAAGATATAAGGAGAGAAGCTAGTTATTTATACAACAGTATTAGTCCTTATTCCCACAGGTTTAATATATTCTACCAACTTCATTCCTTAATTTCTACCTTTCCATATAAATATATGTCACCGGAAAATAGCAAACTCCGTAAGATTATAAAATAACTTGAGAGATTGTAAACTCACGATAAATTGTCAACTGAACATTTGGAAAACTATTTTACGCATCAAAATTTGATAGTCTATAATTTCGCGAAGTCATTCCGAGAAATTGTGGATTATAATAAAATGGCAACCAATCAGAGCACAAGTCTACAATTTATCTGTTTTCGTGTGAAAGTAAACCTGGAAACAAAGCTCTCATTGGTCTTTTCAGAGATAACAAAGACCAAGCCTATAATAGCAACACCGAACTACTTAAAATATGCAGTCGTAATGACTAGTTACTTATCTTGTAAAACATCTCATTACAGACAGTTAACGATTTGGCGTTAACTACTAAGTTAACTGCAGGTTTAGAACATTAGAACATCGTTTGTCTGGAGACCTTGGGCTCGAGACGAAATGACATTCTAACAGCGATAACGATTGACAGCTAATCTGCCGCCTTTCCCAATTCTTTTTAATATCTAAATAATAAAATAATAATAATATCTTGGGACAACTCACACACGGTCATCCGATCCCAAACTAGGCAGAGCCTGTGCTATGGCAACCAGACAACTGATAAACATACTTATATATTTCTAAATACATACATATTATAGACAAATTACATTTTGATCCTTCTTCCAGTCTAACCGGATGCCGCGAAATACCAGCATTTTACTGAGTGACTGACACTCACAACCCAGTAACTGTGTAACACGATACCGCTTGGCAAGACTGCAGTTACATTTTATGGCTTCTGAGGATCGTAACGATCTTCAATGTTGCGATTATTGCAACATTTTAACTTACATAACTTACATTCAGTATATTACTGACTTGTTGCGTTCAAATAGGCAACCGCTCGATGTAAAATACTAGTACTCGGCTGCATACGATTAGAATTGTAGCCAACCCTTTAATCCAAAAGGCTAGGCAGTTGGTTGAAATATTTATCAAATCATTTTTAGCTAGTGCTAATTTATATAGTTACTAGTAATCACATAGATTTCATACATCGAGACTAAAACAAAAGACCATTCTCAAAATGGTTGCCTTTTAACTGCCGTATTAATCTTCAACTTCTAATTAAAGTATCAAAAGACAAACAGAGTTAGAAAAGAACGTTCAGTACGCCCAAAACTAAGAGTGAGCAGTTCATAAAACTGAATTGTAAAAGCCACTTCCCAGTAGTTCCCAGTTAAAAGCTTTTAAACAAATAGAAGTCAGAGTGTCGTCCAAAAATACCTGAAACTGTCAGACCCTAAGGGTGGCGGATTAAACCGTCCGCCACACGTTAAGTCCGGAGTACCATCGTAACTAGGACCACAGAAGATCCACTTTATAACGGGAAGAAAGAAAGCGGGACTTTTTTTTTTTTTTTTTCAATCCTATTTATGTGGGACATAGAATACTTTTATCCGAGTGGTACATTCCCGTAGGATAATCTTAGACTACCACGCAGGTTAGACGCGGGAAAACCCTAGTAAATAAATTCAATTACATAAAAAGACAAATAGTTGCAACGAGCTACGCGAAGTACTACGCGACTACTCCTCGCTACGCCTCGTCGCCGCTACGAAATTGATCGTTTGTGTAATTCGTAAACAACGCAACAAGTAATGATTCTTAAAATACTCTCTCAGTTTTTTATAGGTACGTTTCTAAGGTCTTGGAAAAATCAATACAGATATTTCAAATTAAGCAACTTTAAAAAAAACGCCACGAAGTACCACTAATCAAATACAAACTACAATCACGTAAACATCTTAGCTAAATCAGTGTCCTTTTGAAGAATTTAAGGATTAAAATAAAATACGTGAGTCTTCTGTTTCTACGAATCGTGTGGTGTTATCGCGGTCGACTATCTGTCGCTAGGCGGATTACGCAGGTACGCTCAAAATGGACGGATATTAAAATATGTTAAATATAATTTTCATAGAATTTTTGATAGTTTAACCGCTTGAGATCGGGTTGTGATAAGAAAGAGCACATGTATCTGATTACGTTTAAAGTTGTAAGATTTTATCTTTATTAAATTTCAATTTTAAATGTTAATTTAATTTTACTATGGGGTGCCGACACAAAACTACAAATTGATTAAGCGTTATGAATTTAAGATCTTTGCGTAATTTAGTCACAATAAAAAACGAAAGATTTTAAAACAGGCTAGTGATGCGCTGCGGATTCCTCTAGCGCTATTACTTCGACGCCTAAAGCCGGGTTCACATGACTGTTTTGTGTCTTTTCTAACGCATTTGATTAGCTACAAAACTTGTTGAAATATGGCGTAGGCCTGATCAGTTTCGTTTAATTGGTTATGCCACGACACGACTCAGTAGGTAATTGAGCTATTAAATATGAAGGTACAATAACATTATTCAAATCAGAATGGGAGTTTCACAGACATGCGTTAAAAAAAAATATTCAGCTGGTAGTTCTTCAATCATTTAATAGAATTATATTAAAAACATAAGGCAGTTCATACATCACATTGAAATGTGCCACAGTATGAAAACATAGAGTTAATCGATGCGGCGAACAGTTACAAGGCCTTCATTATTCACCTTGATTGCACCGGCAAATTCCGCAGTAGATTTACTGCATTAATTGTCGAGCCACCTACTATTCTCCCTAGTATCTTAGCAACGTAGGTACATAGGTCTTATGAGATTATTGCTTGATAGTTCTGTATACAACAAGATAAACAATCATATTATCACACCTTAATCAAACATAACTGACAAAAAGGAGTTGTAACTACTATTTAGATACTGCCTGCTCACCTGCTGCCCAACCCAGAATATTAAAATAAAATGACCTAAACTGTGCTAATTTAAGTTAAAATTTAAATAGAAACACAATTAAAATAATTTGTGAAAGCCTGCCGATTCAGAAATATTAGCCGTGTTTACAGCAGCTTTACTATTTACCAGTTGACCCAACATATTCCTTAAATCATACTTACATTGGGACAAAAAAATAAAGTTCATTGGCACAATAACTAAACGCTTGCTAATCTCAAACTACGCCAGACCTCTCAGAAAACTTATCATGCGGGCAGTCATCCTATAACACTAAAACAATGAAACGGCGCCGAACTAAAACTGCACACAAATAAGTAATCCTATTGAGAATACCTACCTAGCAATAGATTATAGAACGCATTTGAATAACGAACGGTGCAAAGATTAACTCCTGTCATGGCGACTGTCCCGCCAAATTTATAGTCTGTGGTCCCGCATGCTACTGCCGCTTTTTATGTCGTATTGTTTTAGTCTGAATGATGAATGCCTTTATTGGTTTTTGTGGATTTAAAATATTGTTTAGGCTTGTTCTACATTTATTGTTCACGTGATCAATATTAATCTTTCATACTTCAAAATTTGGGGCAACGTAACCTATGCCCAGCTGTTGATGGCGGTAGACTGACTTTTGTGGTTGATCCTTGATAGGTACAGTTTTAAATCTCCGAATTTCTTGTTGCTTATAAAAATCCAATAGCTGCCGAATAGGTACGTGCAATGGCGTAGCAATTAATTCCGACAAAAGCGACAGGGTTCGTTTGCCAATAGGAAGGTACTCCGGTATTCCTTTAAATTAATAATTAGACGACAATTTTATACAAAGAGACTGTACAGAAATAAGTTTTAATATTTTTCAAAGATATTTTTTTTTTTTTATCATCCCAAAACGGAAATATACTGAAACGAAAAATCCACAGCCTAATTGCTTCAAAATTAGACTTTGATCTAAAATAAACAGAGTTACAATAAAAATAGAAGTAACCCTAAACAATTACTAGCTATTAAAATTGTTACAAATCATAGTTAACTAGCTTTAGCCGCGGCGTTGGATGCAATAACTCTCGCTAGGAACACAGGGCTAATGGCTTATTGAAACCATATTGTTCATGAGTAACGGGCTGGCTCAACGGGCCCGATTTACCAGGATTTAACATCTGTTCCCTTAATCCCTTGGCTTCTGATGAATATCGAAATGAGCACGGATTGTGACTTTCACGATACTGATTATTAAAACAATATGGTGTATACGAGTCGTGTTTCGAGGAATCGATTCCTCTTTTCCTCTCGCACTTATAGATATTTAAAAAAAATGTGCTATTAGTATGATTTATAGCCGAATCAATTACTCAGATTAAGCTGTAAAGATAAAAGGAGCACAGTATACAACAATTTTCCTTGAGTCCATTTAAGATAATATCTGGAAAATTACCTTGTATCCAAGTATATTCTTTTAAGTAGATACCATCAATTACTTCAGGAAAACTACTGCACCAATTATACATAAAGTTTTACTAACTTTTCTTATTAAATTTACAAAAGTTATCAGTACGAAGTGGTCATCATTCGCATTAATTCGTAGTATAATTCTGCTGGGACGATTATTACGGAAGTGTCACATTTTTAATGAAATCCTTCATTCGGTCACTAATCCGGTCTATGCATTGTTTGCGCATGAATAGATGGAGACTGGGCATGCATTAAGTAGTGCTAAGAAGGATTAAGAACACTCTTAAGTTACAACAAGTACGGTTTAATACAGCTATTCTGAGCTCAGATTCATTATGGTAAGCTTAGAGTACTGGACAATAAGTAGCACAAAAATGTTGCACCATTTAAAATATTATTACACCCATAATACTTTCTCGCACGCTCTATCAAGTACTTCGAACCGCAAATAAAACTTAGTTCCGCGGAACCATTAAGTCGATTGCAAAAATTCACTTCTTAGTTCTTATAAAGCACTTTAATCAAATAGCGTGTATCGTATTTCGCCGGGCAGTACAGTGCAGTGCAGCGAGCCCACCTTCCCATTGTGTGGCATGCCACATGCACGTATATGTACATAATGGCCGTTTGTTTGCCATCCAGTGTACGCTCTGAGTCTCGGTAAGCAACGCGACCTACTCCTAGCTATCATGTCCTGGTACTCCCGCGGAAAGTTTTTGTTGTGCTGGCACTGCTAGCTTTTTAGATAGTTTCTTTTGCCAAAAAAGGACGTTGTTTTGACAGCTAAATATGGCTCATGGCTTTCATCTTTTTTTGGTTGTTATTGAGTTTTTTTTTGAGGTTGCCCATTTTTTATGTTTCAATCTCATGTTATTTACAACATTAAATTAGATACCTTTAGAATCGAAGTAAATGAAAGTCTTAATTTTCACTGTGTGCCAACTGACTAGTGCACTTCTACTTTCAAACTTAAACTATCTAGTCTGTCTATTTGTTTGAAATGCTCAATTTATGTTCACTGATAAGATTTAGCAATAGAATCGTTGCGCTATTATAATAATTTAATAACAAAACAATTTTCCAACTTATCTTAATAGCGGTGCCAAGCAGCTCGCTAATATTATCTAGTACAGTCTTTAAAATTATATATATCAATTACAACACAACAAAACATGGCACACAATCTATCGGCCCACTAATCGCCGTACAAGCGGATTCATTACTAACTTTTGCACGGCTTTGGTCGCGTGATTTTTTTATTTTCATAAAAGAAAATCTCTATACCAAATTCATAAAAATCGGTCCAACGATTATACATACAGGCGTGAAAGCGTAAAAAAAAACAAACAAATAAACAAGCTCGCTTTCGCATTTAAAATATTAGTAAGGATAACATAAATTGTTGCCATAAATAAAAGCTACAATTAATTATTATAAAAATAAAGTACAGATAGCATAATGAGTTCGTTGCTGCACGATACACAGCGCTGACTGTTGTCGCACAAATAATTTGATTTAATTGACGTTTATAGTGTTATTATTGAACTTTTTATTGCTTTATTGTTTCCTAGTAATCGGCGCTATCTGACATATGTATGAGCATTAATTATTATGAGTATTGATTGACTATTATGTCAATAGTCAGGGATTGTAAAAGCTGAAGGCAAATTAAAAACTATTTTTCCTTGTTAGCAAGCAGTTGACAATCATATACAATAATTGGTTTAGTTTATAATTGTTTTCATAAACGTTGACAAGAAGCACTAAAAAATTATTGTCAAAGAGTCAAAATGCAATAGCGGGACATTTCGTGTGTTTCGGAAGGCGCTTGTTAATGTTTTACATTTTGGACCTTTGACAGCGGTTATCGCTGAAAGATTGTTAGGTACTTTTTTGTTACTCAAGCAGGTACCAAAAAAACATCTAAAAACTAAAACCACGAAATGATACCGACTACGGTAATACTCTAGTAGGTAAACCCCCTATTATCGAGATATTAAATTCTTTTATTCACGTTATTAATATAAACCACATAAAACCTTTATACTTTTCTTATTTAAATAAATTCTCAGATTTAGTCTAGACTGAGAACGGGGCTTAGCATTGTAATGAAACTCCGACGAAGGTCATTTTCATTTATTCTGAAAAAGAAGTAGAATGAATGAACTTTTACTTTTTGCGCTTTTTGTTCTTTAAGCGTAAAGTGCTTTATTAAACGCAGCGTTCGCCAACCTCCGCTGTGCGGTGTGGTGGCAAACAGAAACTCATTTTTGGTAAAAGCTTATGTATAGGATGATTGGTTATGGACTGCGACAGTCAGAACGAGGACAGAAATAAATGATTGATTGATTGACTGACAGAAAAAGAGGTAATGATCTGTCAATAAGATTATGATTACCTTAAATATGTTCTAGACTGGGAACATCACAGAGATTAGCTTAATGACAGTTCTGTCCGAAGGCTGGCTGAAGATGCACAGAAATAAGAATATCAAGATCAGCATATTAGCACAATTAAAGACTTAAATACGTATCATAGGGCATAACGTAAAAGCTTGCAGTAGTCTAGCACCAGTATCAAGCAACCGTAGGTAAGTGTAGTTTCAAGGTAATTAGGTATAGTTTCATGGAATACTGATTATGACATAACATAACACTGAGATAAGCAGAAAAGGGCAAGAAACCCATAGACTCAGGGTAGTTTATAAAGCCATTAAAAAAAAACTCAGCATTTTATCTAGCCGGGCTGCACTCCATCACCCAATATTTCTATATCGGCCGTCACCATAATTGATTTAAGGCGCTCGCCACACTATAAATCAGCTTTTATCTGCCCTTATCGCACCCACTCCATTGTTTATGGTCGCGCCTATCATCTGTCATACACCATAGACTAAACTTGTTTATGCCACTAGCACCATCGCCATTTAAATTATTAATTAAGACGCTGTAATACATTATTTGATTGTAAAACAAGCTTCTTGTTTTGATTTCGTGTTAATTAAGATTATTAATAAAACTATCACACAATGACGTAGTCTTGTGACAGAATTAATCATAGTTAGCTTACACAAGAATACTGACACTCGATTAATTTTGTCTGCTTACTGTGCGATAATTAATTATGGTGTTAATTATTCAAATGATTCATGTTCACGTCATGCTACTTTTATACAATTCAACTAAGGTTAGTTCAACAGTAGGACGGAACCATGACAGTAACCAAAAAAATTGTTACAGTCCTGCATTTTGGTGAACAGTGAATCACCCCTTCAAAGAATAACTTATTAAGGTAATGTGACTAAAAAACTGCTTTGTTTATTTCTTGCTTGTGCAGTTATTTGGGCCACATGTCAAAGACGCTTTGTTTTATTCGTACAAGGAGATTTGGCACTCGACCGAATTATAATGACGAATTGTTGGCGCTCTTTCACAGATTTCCAATTATTGTGCGACGTTCCTAATACGGTCAACAAAATAGTTTTCTCAAAAAAATTTAAGTAGGTATTCTATGTTAACTTTTCCCACTAAAGTAAATTGACAGATACAATCTCCGAATAAATTCCCTTTAAAACGCGTTATGTCTATATGCACCCGAACATTTTCCTTTATTCTCGTCCGGAGGAATGAGGAATCGAGAATGAGTTCATCTACTCCGATCGGCCCTCTGATAGAATCCATCCCTAGTGCCTCCGCAAACTTTAATCGATTTCCATTCGCGATTACCAGCCCAATCCGTGATTTAATAGAATTTTTACATTTACACAGCTCTCCACGCTTCGTTTCAGAAAGCGAGCAATTTTTTTCCACGACGTTAAAGAACGCAATGCACACATTAATTTCCGTCACGTTGGAAACGGCAAACAGGAGGTGGAAAAAATTAAAATGCCTAAAGTGGATTCGCGTAAATTGATTCCGGACATCGAAGGAATACGACAAATTGGAGAGTAAATGTTTGACGGGAAATAATTTGAAAACGTTTTTCTAATTTATAAGGAGGCGGGCGGACGTTTAGCGTGGCCCGCCCGGCCCTCAATCCTCACCCACGTAATTATTTTATTTTTGTTAAAAAAAACTCGTTTGAGAAACCATGCAACGCCATCTAGCGGTGAAACTCGCCGCGTTGCGGTCTTCGGTCCTTCCCCCGCGCGCGCCCCGCCCGCTACGAAGAGAAGCGAACTGCGCTCCGTTCATTCACTCGTCAGTCCCGCTCCGCGCGCTGTGGTGTTGATACGCGTTTGTTCCGCGTTCGATTTACGTAAACCCGATATTGTTTCAAACATACGCTCAGCTGATCTGTGACAATAAGTTCGTATACCGGCTACAACAATAAAACGAACAAGCAACGTTGTGAACTCGTGTGTGTGACTAAAAACCGGACTGCTATCGAAAATATCTCGACGTTGAATGTAAAAATATACGGCGTCGCCTGAGACCCTTCGCACCGCGTGTGACTGATCGATATTTTAAATGATAACATGGATTCAATTAGGTGTTGTTTAAGACGACGGTGAAGTAAATAGTGTGTGCAGTGAGTGTGGAGTGTCGGCGACTGCCGCCGCTTGGCGCCGCGAGTTGCTCAGCGGTAGGTAACCTATCTAATATTGATTCAATGTCGATGTATTTACGTATGCAGGTATTTGAGATAACGCGTTGGGATTTGTTTTGAGGCGATAAGTGTCCGTTGACGAGATATGAACCATGTTCCCTATGTACTGCGGCCTGCAGTTCCGATGCATGATCTATCTAAGTATAGACTGTGGACGAGAGACCGTTATGTGTACTAAACACGGCTCGTTATAATCTGGTCTAGATAACCGGCATTATCTGTGGGGACGGCTTTATATCTCGCTAAAACTTTAATTGTTATGTTTCAGCAACTGAGAAAACCCACTATAAGAATTACACACCATTCCAAATTCAAAACAACTGGTACAGTCACACATAAAAATAAATCTGTCATGTAATAAACACATTATTACCCATGATCTATTGTAACGGCCTAATCCTCGTTGATTTATCATAATGTGTATTAGTTTATGTCCTTAGAGCCGACCATTTAAAAATGGAAGTTATTTAATTTAATAAAACCAACTTTATTACACAGCATTCTTAGGATCAAGTAAGGTATCAGGTGTAAAGCGGTAATGGTTATGTCCCATCGCCAGTTACATTTGTATAATTATTCGTTTACAAAAATAATTTGATTTGCATACGTAAGGAGAAAATAGGTAGGTAGGTACTTAAATGCATTTGTGGACGCGACAGTGCAACGCCCTCGCCACCTGGAGCGCAAAGGAATTACACCATACTTATTTATGCAGAACTCAATAAGTAGCCGTCTATGCATCTATATTGGAACACTTAGAGCAGCCTATAGGGTTCCACTGTCGATGCACTTTCTCATTTGCAAGTCGAAAATAGCTCGAAGCAACGCCACCGGCCGACTGAGTCACGCCTTTATTTACGAGCTGCTACCTACCACTTTCCTCGGCATCTTCCTGCCGAAGGGCGTATTAACAGCTCGCTAAGTGTCCGCGAATCTATTCCGACCGATATGCGTGCACTAGGTAACATATCATGTCCAAACTTATATATCAAATCGTTATTGCCGATAGATTAACGAAAGACGAAAGTGTACATTACACAGCCTGTTAAAATGTTTAGACTAGATCAACTTTATTGTGTTCCATTTTTAAAACTTCCACGCTTGTTTATGTTCATAAAATAAAAATGAAACGTGAACAGAATGTGTTGCGTACTAATAGTAGTGATTAATTTTACAAGTCAACTGCTAATATGTAGGAAACACTGCGCCGCACGAAAGTGGATAAAATTGTGAGTAATGTTTACAATAATCATTAGATTGGGCATCGTTGTTTGTATTCGCAAGGCAGCGTGGGCGCGATGGTAAAAGCACCTCATAAAGAAGTCTAATCGTATACGTAAGCGTGTAAACAATCCCCAAAACTGTTTCGAAACCGTTAAACACTGTTTCACATTTTCTAACACCTCCTAATTACAGGTAAAACGCATTAAATATAATTAGTGCTTATTTGAATGGATATAAAGGCGGGTTCGACGGCCGGGCGGACAGGCGGGCTAGCGGGAGCAAACACGGCGGGATCACACGCACGGATCGCGCGCCCAACAATGCCGTGTTTGTTTCCCGGCCGAGGCTTACAAATTTGAGCTCGCATAAATTACCGTCGGATTACACGGCGGCATATTTGATTAGCTCGTTTTGTACATCCTCTACTAAACCCGCCAAGTGCCTAATTAGAATTACGTGTCAACAAGAATTTTAACGATAAACCTAATTTTTATATCGAACAATCGATTTGTTCAAATGTTATGCGTGCTTGAATCTGGTAGCAGTAAACCAGAATTGCCGATAACGGTGGATCTATTTTTGGAGCTATCTTATCTGTTAATTAAACTTGCATCGAAGATAAACAAGGTCGGTGGAAATAGTTTATTCATAGTATTTTTCACCCATTTTCCACGTTGTCGATAGAAAGAAAACTTCTATCACCTCACACGATTGCTTAAACATAAATCTACAAGACATTCGTCTTCTGTATAGTTTACACTTAATATCACCCTTCCGTCCGTCCTTTAGACATTTCAAAGAAAAAACTCTTGTAGGTACGCGTTTATTCTCGTTTCGCAGACACGTCTAGCCCACATGTAGGTACTGTGCGTCTAGCCGAACAGGGGACGAACAACTATTAACTATATTAACGAGCGATGCACGCCCGCTGGGCTACCGTCCTGCCCGCCATTTATCAAATTATTTATATATCGTAGGTACCCCACTCACTACATGCGCCCCAAGCCCACCCATAGCTTTACAAGGTTCACCAAAAAACGGTCATATTCTACTTTTTTTGATCGTTCAGAGTGTTTCGCTGATAACGCCTGGTCAGGTTTTTGGTTTTGCTCGTTTTTCTCGAGGATGGTTATTCGCTAGGGTATGAAATTCTTTTCACGCGAGAGTTTTAGCCCGAAGTGTTTGTTTTTATGTATGTTCTGAGGTTTTCTAGCGATTCTCCAGGCTAAAAGGGAACCTATTGCAGCATCGTAATAAACAAGGAACTCCGTAGACTTTGAAGTAGTTTAATAACTCCAGACAGACGCGGTCACACTCAGGAAACGTCTCACAGAATATGGCGATAGTGATAATGTTCGTAGTCGCGACGCGACGCTCCAGCAAACACACTTGTAAGCCAACACTTGGTGTGCTGTGTAGTCCCGATACCGCGTACCGCCCGTCTCAACTTATGCTCATACCACTTGGAATTCTGCCCTCACTCCCGAGGCGCAGAGACAAACATATATTTACATTAAAGTCTAGACACAAACCAAATAGACCGTAAACGACTCTGCATCAAAAATAATTCATTATAAAATGTGTCTAGTCTCTGGTTTATTTAAAAAAGGAAATGGAACACCGTTTCAAACATAATCCGTTAGGATTGGTTAGTAGTTGTGGCCAGTATCAGGCAAACGGTAGCGCAGTGTATCAACAGGGCCATTCATAACGATAACACTGGCTGTTGAAGACAAGTGCCCGTTAAACATCACAACACGTGCTTGTACAATGAGTGTTTAGAAAATATTTGATCTGTACGTTTGTTATTCACTTGCGGACGGTACAGGAATCACTTCAAACTTGTGTAAAGAGTTTTGATGAACTTGGATAGACTTTCTAAACAAGCTGTCACTCGTCAGAGCTGAACGTTTCCAACATAAATCTGTGAGAGAGATATTATTCAATTTCGGGATTAAGCGAATCTCAACTACTGCGAACGTTCAGCCTGAGATTGAAACCTAGAATAAATTGTATTCTGAGACTGAAGAGTTTAATTAAACGCTACGCGCACGTATACCGACCAATCATTAATTAAAAATTCACATGTGAACATACGACCTGTGGTAAGTAAGTAGATTACATAATTGCATAGGTATTTGACTCGCTGTTAATTCAGAATCTAACGTCACATATCCACGATTCTAATTCATATCTAAAGGTTTAATGATAAAGTGTTTAATGAACACAAAAAAATGTATTATCTAGACAAATAATGATGCATGTTGGTGTGAAACTAAGTGGATTATTAGCAATTAATCCCCGGCAAATAACCCAAGGCTATCTTGATAAAGATACTATGCTAAATTGATGAGTTTCGGTTTTCTTTGCTGCTGTTACCGCCACTGTTCGCTTTCTTTCCCTTGCTGTAATGTTTTTTACCGTTTTAATCCATTTTGAAATTAGTTTTGGTGCTAATTATGTTATAATATTGATCTTTACAATTTGTTTAGCGTTTGTCAGTGGAAGATTTCCCTTGTTTGAAATAAATCCTTTTCAAATCTGATTATTACCTTTTTGTAATCCAAATAAAATTATAACACGGCGGACAGCTCTCGCCTTCCGTGATATTTTTTATTTTCATAAAAATAACCGATGTCCATATAATAAACTATAAGTTGCTCAACGTTAAAACGTTGAGTAACTTTTTGTAAGTTTATTATTGATTCATAAGCTCAGCTCTTTATGACTAACAAATGCTCATGGTTTTTATTGAATCCTCAAAGAATGGGAGGTTCTCATTTTTTATAGCCTTTGAATGTATAATTTTACTAATAATTATTTGTTTAGGTATCAAACGAATAAATAATGTTACGACAGCAAAAACTGGGAGGAAAAAACCTTTCCAATTAAATATTCAGCGAACATCAAGTCGAGTAGTTAATCATGTCTATTGATGGGACCATAAAGCTATCTCTCAACAGTAGGTTCATAAAACAATCCATAACAAGAAGCCCAAGTTACAATCAAACTTATTTCTGTGTCACCGTATCGCGATACGGAGCCAATATCAATAAATCATGCGCGTCGATAACTCGCCGTAATTAAACACCACTAGTGATCGATCATAGATAGCGGACGCGACGTGTCGATGTTGACCACTATCGTAGTCCTACATGTGTTCACCACTATGATAAACTACCTCCAGACATCGGACACCCATTGGAATTAATTGGAATAAGAACACTGGAATTGCCTGACATTGTAATGGCAAGAAATTTCGATCTAATGTCTATGGCCGCAGAAATGACAGTAAACTTACTTCTTATTTTAAATAACTCCCTTCCCATTTCAAATGCTTAAACGCCATAAAAAAGTATTTGCTGTGTTCCGTTTTCAAAATCAAAGTTCGGTTACGTAACGATATTTTACTGCCTTGTACAACATGGAAGACATGTCCCACTCCACGCTACCGATAAAGAAACGTATTTTTTCATACAATTTGATATTGTACGTTATCAGCGCCTTATCTCGCAATCTGGGTACACACTATACCTTGTAACGATGCTCTATTACAACCGCACTACATGTTTATTTGACAAAATATCAATAACCCCACAACCAGTACTATCGCGAACTCCTTCCCTATCTTCAAGTGATAATGTTATAATCTTCAATGTCTGAAATACTGGGAATTTTGGATTAGAAAAGTTAGTATAATTTAAAACTTCTGCAAAAGTCGTACCAATTAGGGAGGCAGGGCAAAAGAATCAGCGAATGAATTTAAATTGAACACTCGAAAGTGCTGTGCTACTACAAATTCGAAAAGAATGTAGAAATCGATACCGCCGGCGCCGTCGTTACTATCGAGAATGTAGGCAAGGCGTCTCGCTGACAGCCCAGTAATAAGCTTCATCGATGAAACTTTTATCGGATGTCAAGCGAGATATACGAGCATAATGTACGACTGTTTACATTAACACGAGGAAATTATATCCGTTTTATTATAAACAATATCGCTGACTACGCGATGACTCCCCGTTTTAGTGCTGCAATAAATTCGCATGGAAATTTAGCAAGCCCACTCGGTATAGTCCAAATATTACGGCGAGCTAACACTGCACGCACGGTATTTTCGTTTAGAGCCATTAAATCGAGATGCGTTCGATCCAGCTCATTCAAAAACGAAACGTGCTGTAGTTGTTTTATGGGTGTATTTCGTGTGACGCGGGGAATTTCGCCAGGGCATCGATTATTTGAACAAACAAGCCGGGTAATAAATCATCCGCTCCCGGTTACCTGCTAGGGATCGATACGAAAAAAGCCCCTTTTTGAAACAAAAGGGAGTGACATTTCTAACGATGCTCCACTACCGTGCTCAGTGCTCGCCTACTCGGGAACACTCGACGTGATCAAAGATGAAAGGAATTGAGTCGTGCGTTAATTCAGACGATGATGAAAGTAACTGCGTACGTCACATAAATGTAATAATAACGTTATTAGTTCTACATATCATTGATAAAATGCTTTAATACATAAAACCCATAAAATAAAAAAGGAAACTTTGAAAATACGATTTGTATGTAGTATGAGTAAGA
Source organism: Mamestra configurata (assembly GCA_002192655.3). Taxonomy (NCBI): domain Eukaryota; kingdom Metazoa; phylum Arthropoda; class Insecta; order Lepidoptera; family Noctuidae; genus Mamestra; species Mamestra configurata. Next base: position 28,128 of record NDFZ01004718.1, on the reverse strand, counting down.
GTGCGTATGCAGAAATAAGGGAATGGTCCAACTGTGACAAACGGGGAAGTTAGAATCATCTGCATAAATCACAGTCACCACGGTAAGATTTCACCAGAAAGGCAGAATCACTGACACAAATAATTGAACAACATGGGAAGAAATTGTCTCCGAGCTCATAAAATTCGCGAACAACAAATTCATTTGGTGACGCCGACGCTCCATTGTTTCCCGCTGCTTCAAGCACCGTTACTCCGCCATTGTTAGAATACGTCCTTGCTTTCTTAAACCAAAATATTATTATAAAAATTATTACAGAAATATTCGCAAGCATCTCTTCCAGGTAGAACGTTATTTTTTCTCCCGTCCCTGAAGATTTTATTGACCCAAGTTACTCCGGCTATTCAAATAGAAGTAAATTACTAGTGCTTATTAGCTGTCCCCGAATGCTCCGGCTCATTGTTCTTACTTTTATGGGTCCTAGTTTCCTTTGAGTGATGTCAGCATTAGTTAGCACAAAGGCGTAATTACTTTACGAATGTTCTGAAGGCAGTATACTCTCGCTTTCAACGAACTTTACAAACAAATCGACTATTTGGACGCTGACCTTTTCAAGTTTTACGATTTAGAACGCGTTTGCTAAATTGTTGTTAGGGTACACTTAAAAGATCCAAATTTGTGAGAGACCGAAAGCCGTAGAGGCGTGGTCCGCAATATTATCTGGCTGAATGTTGGCTGAGTGTCAACGAAACCTAAACCTAAAATTGTTACCTTTCTGAATGGTGTCGTAAAGATACGGGCATTCCGGACACAGGCATCTGAATAGCAGTTGTATCCACACGGTCGCTTCATTGCTTGTAGGTACTTCGAGCCGGATATCCGTAAATCTTAGCGGCCATTCTCGGGAATATCGGACGCAAACGACAAACATCTGCTGAGTGCGACCAGATGAGATCGTACCTGCGAACGTACACGATTTGCTTGCCAAGTTTTTTTTGTAAATAAGAAAACTACTCATCGGATCGTTTGCCAAGAGATTATAAAATACTTGATGGATATCATGGTTTCAACAAATATTAGCATCTCGTATCGTGATAAATTGTCTCATAAATTCTTATGTTGAGCGTTTAAAATCATAATTTAATATTAAAATCGTATTCATAACACTGGCTGGTCGGGTACAGTCGTCACAAAAAGTTTGTCGTTCATTTCACAATAAAAGTGGTAATGGAAGTAGTCGTGTTTGATACGATCGCGTCGCAAAAATGCGGAGTCGCCACAGCGGACCAACATTTACATTAAAATGTCATAAAGCCGGTTGTGGGATACATTTTTTCAATATCAAATGCGCGCACGCCATCTTTTGGCGGAATTTGGTGGATTGACAAATATTGTCGACGAAGTGTAGGTCGATTTGGGCTACTGTAACACGTGGATTTGTGATTACGTAAACAAGTTGAAATCAAGCTTGATTGCATTTTAACGTGCTAATTTGTGTTTAGTTAGTCCTCTATGTAATAAATGATTGACTATCCGGCTTGGCCAATGAACTAAGAAAAACAAAACAGCTTTTATTAAGGCACAATTTAAATCCATCAACCGTAACGAAAATAGTTTTCTTCAAATAGGCCTCTCAAATTTTCGGTAATATAAGTCATTAAAAAAGTTTAAATTGCCAATATCAAGTGTCTCCTGTGGTGCAGGTTAGAGGCGACGGCAGCTAGGTTTAACCCTGTTAACGATGACCGCCTAAACTGTACGGAGTACGGAACTTTGACTTCGGGAGCGCAAACTACGCGGTGGTGCGGCATTCACGGATTTGAATTCCGAATGCTGTTTTAGAACGTAGAACTGTCGCAGAGCGCCGGTTTCTTAATTGAGGATTTGGAGTTAGCTCGTGTAAAACTGTTCTTTAATGTCTAAGATTACTATATTTTCAGAAAATCGACCGAAATACATGTATTTTCAGCGCATAAGACTGCAATGTTGCTTACGGTTGATATTATACGAGAAGCATAATAAAATTTATCTATATCTATCTGTATGGGGTTGAAAAAATGAGAAAAGTGTTCGTCTGCTTCATGCACTGCATTTGAACTTCCTCTTCATGTCTCAGCTCCTTCCCATATAATTAAGTCGACCACCCGTCCGCTGTCGCTTATCACTCAGTCCACACTCGTAGCATAAGTTTGATTTGTCAAGCGGAAAATTGCGAGGAACGAGAAAACGTTGACCCTTGTTGATTGCGTTACGTCAACCGACCTACGACGGCAGTGCCAATCGCAGCACACAAATATCTCGATCCATTGCGCTTTAGCTACATACGTTCAGTGGAATGTAAAAGCTAATTAAATCACGTCAGTATTTTACAAAACATCACTAATGATTACAGTACTAAAATTACTAATGGCTGCATGGTATTATTGCAAAAGTACTACCTAAATCATATGCTTCTACTTAAAAGCATAAGCTTGCTACACTACCACTTTTCGATGACACCGCACTATTAATATCATTACATTGCTGTGTCACTACAAACTCATTTCCAAACCCTTCTTACAAAACATGCAATGGAAAGCAAAATGCAGTTCAGTTTCGAATAGTCATGTAGTCTGTAGTGTATGAATGAGTGCTTGTTTTCCCCCGTGTTACGAACTCAGCGGAAATGTTGATTATTAGTGTTACGCATTATCCTCATTAATTTGGCATTAGCTTTTGTGTGCCGCTACTGTGTGTCCTTTTAACTAATACGAGTTTATCCAAGATTAACTGTTTTAACGGATTACACCACAGCCGGTGAATTTTGAATGAGAATTTGTTTACAGCGTAAAAAATAATTAATACAAAAAAATGCGGAAAAATTCACGCAAAATACCATTTTAGAATTAAGGAAATAGAGTGAAAATGTGGCGCATAAAACCTTTTCAATACCTAATGCAAATCACAAAAGATTTTCTTTAAAACATGCCTCATATCGCAAACGGCTGAAATCCGACTACATTTCACAGACTAACAGACGGCCGGTAACAATAGGCTTTACAGAACGCGTACGGGACCCTGAAACAGAGTAAATAGTAAATAAAGACATCAAACACGCACGCTACCATTGTTAATTACAGTAAAACAACTCATAAAGAAACGTGAAGAAGACTTGTTTATAAAATAAAAAGAATGGCACTCGGTTGCTTCAGCGAATACGATTTGAAGTGTAAATAAGACTGTAATCTTGTAAAATAGTATACGGGCATTATTCCACTGAATAACGAAAGCGTAGTCAACTCGAAAAAATCAGGGCAGGGGTCATTCAATTAGCGAAAGCGATTGTCGAAATTCCAAAATATAAAGAATTGACATGACACTTTGGTAGGGCTTGTCAATTCCTTGCATTTTGTACTTTTTAGGTTTCCGAACCTCTACATGGAAAAACGGAACCCTTCTAAATAGGATCACTCGGTTGTTTGTCCGTTTGTCACAGCCGTTTTTCTCCAAATCTGCTGCACCGATTCTGTTGAAATTTGGTACACATTATCTTGTGACCTAACACGGATGTGTAAGGAAAATAAATAAAAAAATGGAAATGGGGTCACTTTTTGGCGTTCGAACTGTACTGTGACATATCAAATGAAAGGGCGTAATGTTAGTTATTAATAAAATCAATGGTTTAGAAGTAATTTTTTTACGAAATAGAAGAAAAAATTACCAATACTCTTATCTCCGAAACTAACGACTCAAAATTTGAAAAAATATGTACAGATATCAATAGCTCTTTGCCTATAGATTACGGGAAAATCTATAAGAAGTCTATGGTTTGAAAGTAACATATTACAAAAATGAGATTCGTTCGGAACCCGCATGCAAGTGCGACTCGTACTTGGCCGGTTTTTGTTAATCCTTATCGTTGATAGAAGTCACTATTTTTATAGCTCAAATATCGTTGCATCAAAAAGCCACCTGGGCCCCTGTTATTTAATTATCTGAATGTTATTTTAATCTGTTGTAAGCTTCATTTACGATTTATGAAATTTTCAGAAGCACTTACAAATTGTCAGTCCTTAAACCTTTAAACCGCGGTATTTTAAATGTCAGAGCCCAACACCAATGTGTACAATACTATAAAAGAATCATGAAATACCATACATCACTGACTAACATACTTCCCTGACACAAAGCAATATTTCTTTAGTCCTGAAAAAAGAGGACCGTCGGCGACAGTACAGCGAGTTCCTTCATGCTGACTCATCGGCTGTTGAAACAGTCGCTTACAATTTTCTCCGCTAAGAAAATACGCCATAAAGATAAGGCGTTCCATTTCGCATATCTCAACTTTTCGCACATACCTACATTCTACCCCCAGGTCATTGCCCCCGGCAGCCATGTCGGTTCCTTCCTTTACGGGGTGGGCAGACCTCCTAGTGATTGGCGTACGGCCCATTAATCACGTAGCTTGGTACGCATTTAGCATGCAAGAAGTCAGGGTGACTCATTAGTGATAATGTTACAATGGGCCTTTCTTGCGTCTGCGCATCGGGCGACGCCTCGCACCATAGTACTTAGGACTGATAAAATGTTTTTATTCGTTATTAATTACAATGGGGTATTTATTGATCGATAGATAGCTCGATGTGAACTAAAATTGTTGAAGACTATAAGTGGGAAAATAATAAGCCCTTCATTGTGCAGTAATTATTATTTTTCATAATGACAGTATAATGCTCCCTTTCTATACATTCGCTATGGAAGATAAGCGAGTCTTGGCTGCCATAAACATCCGGTAATGCACCCGGTGAAAGACTTGCCAAAGAGTTCTCAATTATAAACTACTAGCTACTTTCCGCGGCTCCGCCCGCGTTAATGTCGAAAATTATCCCAAGGGAACATACTCCCGGGATAAAAACTATCCTATGTCCTTTCCCGGAGCTCAAACAATCTCTATACCAAATTTTATCAAAAACGGTCCCGCCGTTTGCGCGTGAAGAAGTAACAAACATACACACACACTCACAAACTTTTGCCTTTATGATATTAGTGTGATGTGATTAATAAATATTCAGAAAACCTTTGCTTACAGTTTACAACGTTAAAATATAACAGTATTAATCAGTACAACAAAAGCCAGCACAAAGAATAGTTCCTTGTTGACACCATGTCCAATTTAAAAAACTTTCCTCATTTATCTGCCCCACAATCAGCATTATTCGGAGTGAAGCTCGTTAAATGCAACAATACTCACGACTTGACCCACAACGCAAATATAAAGCACAATAATGGTGACAACTTTTCACTTTCAAAACTTTGACAATTACAAAGTGACCAGTATTCTTTGACACTACATAGTAGCGTTGCTTGCTGAGATTAATGTCAGTGAAACGTCAAATTCAGTACAATTTTATTAGTTCCTAATTTCGCCGCGTGTCTAGTAACAGTGGGCTTATTTAGACAGTCCACTATCGCTGAATTATCAACCGCTACTTGTTACTTTTTATTGTTGTTCGACCTGGTTTAAATGTTTCCAATGGTGAAGACTTGGAAATTACTTAGTGATAGCGTGAAAAGTGTAGAATTCATGTCACGGTCTCGTCTTGGCATTAGCTGCTTCCTTCCTAAGAGTAATTGAATGTAGGTACTTACTTACCGAGTACTGGTTTTATAATAATTAAAGGTCTGAGCTGAAAAATTCAATTTTTGAATCTTTTTTTATTTATTGTACACCTACCACAGTATAGTCTTTATTACCCAAAGGTACTGGTAGAGAATGCCTTGATGCATTAAGTCCGCCCATGTACCACTATTGTCTGTCCAATGTCAAACCATGTGATTGATGCATTCTGACATTACAACTAAATAAAAAACAAACCGCTACAAAACTTTTAAATTAAATCCTAAAATTATTCGCCTCTTAGTCCACGTTGATGTTATTGCGATACGTCAATCAAAGTCTATCTATTTATCACATATCAAATTATTAGCGTCGGCGAAACAGCACATCACACGAACGCAAAACATCTCCGACTGGCGTCCGTTAATCTTCCGACTTTACAAGATGTCCATCAAACAATTCTCGTTAACCCGCAAAAAAATCAGCCTAAACATTGCCAAAATATAACTTAACATGTTATATGAGTATGAGGCACATGACTATCAATCATGCAAATAACTTTGAAAGAAACAAAGTTACATAAAAACAAAAAACGGCTCGTAGTTTCAACGAGCCGTAGCCTGTTTAACGCGAGGTTAATCTCCTGCGTCGGTAGGTTTTTGTTCAGTTTTCATGTAATAATTAACAGTAACGTGTTCTCATCTATTGTATCATTGTATCTGATGGCACAATAATAATAATATCTTGGCACAACTCACACACGGTCATCCGATCCCAAACTAGGCAGAGCCTGTACTATGGCAACCAGACAACTGATAAACATACTTATATATTTCTAAATACATACATATTATAGACAAATTACACCCAGACACAGAACAAATGATCATGCTCATCACACAAAGATTTGTCCTGGGTGGGAATCGAACCCACGACCTCCGGTTTAGCAGTCAGGGTCACTAACCACTCGACCAACAGGCCAGTCAATGTATGTTGTACGTAATGTACGTAGATTGCTGATGGATCTTAAAGAGAAATATTTATTCTAAACACACTTGAACAGCGGATTACGTCAGCAATCCGCGTCTGTTACGAGATTGAGATAGTATCACCAAAGATTTCGCTAGTTGTTGTAGTACAAGTTCGTATAAGATAAAACTACAATTAAAGGCTCCCACAGACAAGCACGATGCGACAACTCTTTTTAACCAACAGCACGCTGCACTGTACTACTTTAACCCGGATACAAATCTACGGCTAATTACTCGTAGAACAACTTTTTAATAGGTATGAAAACTTCTTTAAGGTGACCGGTTTTTTCGCGTCACCGTTGCCCTGGCCTGCAGAAGCTTTTACGCCATAGATTCTAATACTTACATATATTTTTACTAACTACACTGTTCCCATACTATTTTACAACCTCACCATGAGTACATGGGTCAGCCAGTAATACTCGAGCTTTTCCCACCACACAGCTACACAGAAGTCAAACCTCCTTCGTTCTGCATGGGGTTCAAGTGTCGCCCGCTGGCATGCCGAGCCTGGTTTTAGGTGGTAAACACGGAACTGCCACGCTCTTGCGGCCTCCGCGATCCCGGGTTTACGGCCAGCACAGTCGTAAATTATTTTGATGTCACTCTGCATATTATTGCGTTATTGCGAAGTCTGTGGTATATGGTATGTGGTATTGGCTGTACTGGTCATAAATTTAGGGTAAGCTACATGAGTTAAGGAAGTCAGGAGACATTGATCCGTTCGCTAGTAAAAAAAAACGAACGAGTCTTACAGTAGCCGCATAGGATGTTGATGCATTAAAAGTACCAACTGACAGCCAACTCGACCACTGCGCGCGCTCATTGGTCAAATCAAATAGCGCGCGCTTCCTCGGCTTCCTGTTACACACTTCCGTCCCATTTCGCGAAATCACTCGCATAGATTGCTGAAAAGCGAGAGGAAAGATGTTACACATCAAAAAGTTGACAAAAGTTCCTTCCTACCGCATTAACTGATTCAACAGCACCTTTTAAATTTTAAACCAAGCTGACCTTTCTCTAGTCTCGGGGGCTGTGTCACCATTAGGGTAAAAGCGTCAATGCTGCTCTACTTCAGGCCATAACTCGCCCTCAGGTGGGCAGGAAGCACATTACTCATACCTTGGCGCAAAATGGCCGAAGTTTCAAACTTAGCGTTACTTAGAGTAGCTTGCATTTCCCTCGCATGTACCCACACCATGTACCTCTACATACAAATAATATTCTCCAGCGTTCACAGGAAGCGATCGGTCGTAAAACAGCGTTCGGCGACGCGACGCGACCAACTAGTCGCGCGATTTTACGACAAGACCGCGACCGCGGCCGCGTGGTCGCGAGATGTGGGCCCGGCCATTGTGCAGACTCGTAAATAAAAATAACTATAAAATTAAAGCAATAATAGTTTTATTGTACGGACGGAGGCGGGTATGGTAAGCTCGATGTGTGAAACGGAAACATCCACACCATTTGTATATAATATATATGTTCTAACATCCAGCCATGATGTTACAACAAATGATGGGACTCGCACACCATAACGTTGGAATGTAATGGGATAAACGCGGCGTCATAATTACGCGGCGATCAGTGCCGCCAATCGCGAGTGTTTAAAAACTAGCAATTTATTCACATAACGTGCTACAAACTATGTGATATATGTTAATTGGAGTCAAAGACGCGATGCTGTAATTGAATCGATGAGCTTGAGAATTCATATTGTTCGCATTTTATAAGTCTGTCGGCATCCCGGTGTTAGATTCTACCGCCTCCACAATCCAATAAGCATAAACCTATTTCTGATCGACAATTCCTACTGCCTGCGGATATCTGGCGACATTGCCGTAATCTCCTGGCCTGAGAAAAGATTAAACCTCTAACTTTACATACTGAAAATAGCTAGTACTAAATATTTATATCCAACAAACTGAAATGATCATCGAAGCCAATACTCAGCAGGCAGGTAAATTTGCTTACCTACCTAAAAACTACTGTCAGGGAAGATTCTTTTCTACTTTCAATGTAAGTTCCATAAGTAACTTAACCAAGTTACAACTATCCCAAGTCGGACTATAGTATGATGATCACAGATTCACATCTACAAAAAATGGTGGTCACCAAAACGCTAGTTTTAAACATTATCTTGCATCACTATCCCGCTTCATGAGATGATAGTCTTCGTGGGTTGTACCTCGCACCATATATTCGTCTCTGGCGATGAGCTGCGTTCGTAAAGCCGCGTATCGATTGCGAACATTTGACCACGTGTACACGTCGTTTGTACGCATTTTCATTAGCAACAAACGTAGAAATGTATGGCTCAAGTTGTGAAAGACAGCGGGTATACGATTCAAGATATACTAATTTACTGAAAGAAAAACGTCAAGATAATAAAGGCAATTGTCTCGTAGTATCATGAATTCATGGCAATTAATGTAATGCTTCATTGCCCATTGCATTCCTTTCACAGAACGGTTCCAAATAGTCGTTTTGCGAAGCCCAACAGACAAAGCGAAACAATCAATTCGAATGTTACGGGCGAGGAACGTTTGAGGGTTAGGAAAAAATACTTACAATTGATATTTTGACAAGGCGATCATCAAATCATCGTTTGGAACGTTGATTTTGCAACAAGTACTCGTCATTTAATATCAATCGAACCGGCCACAAAAAACCACATACAAGTATTAAATTAAAATAGTCGCGCATGTGTAATGTTTGGCATTGGTGCTGAAGGTATATAAATAGCGGCGCGCACAAGACCCGCCCACGTCAGTAACTTGTCCCAAAACAGAAGTCTATAAGCTTTTAAACAGTTTGGCAGTCAGCCAGGCGATCGGGCATCAACCTCTGAACACCACGAATATATGCCAATTTCGAACCTAATCGAGCACCCAGATGACAAACACTGAGTAAAATGACACCTAAGAAGTGTTTCTTTATGACTAGTTTTTGTGATTTTTTGTGGCAACACGCCAGCCGCAGACAGGATGCAGCTCATTTATTTGAAGTCAAAGACTTTTCTAATGCCAAAATAATCTATGAAAGCTGTCAAATCTTTATGATAAATGTAGCTTTCTACGAGAGATTTACATGTAACGATAACGAGTGAAGGGACGGCTCAATTTCCTGGCGAGTAGTGGTACGGTCACGCGAATACATTCACAGGCTCAATTCCGTACAGTCGTCGAGTTAACGCAAAGGCAGGACGCGGAACTAATACAAATAGCCCAGTTCTGAATAACTCAATAAAATTAGGTTTAAAGCAAACACGGCAGGTCGGGCGGCGCGGCGTGCTGCTTGCGCGTGCGCATGCTGGGAACACGTTCGGGCTATAAGGTGTCGTTGCTAACTCGCGACGCCAACTATTACTAGTTCCAGTGAAGCGGAATAACCGTGTGACTGTAATACAGGCTAGGGCGCGGCCGCATTCACAGCGGAGCGTATTGTAAGCAGAAAATACGACGCTCTATTTCACCGAGTGCAATTTCCAAATGGATATTTGCATTCGTTTGGCTAGTCATTGACTAGACTAGCGTGCAATTGTTCGTTCTTAAATACATTTATTTGATGTTTCAGTTATTGGCTGACAGACAATAACTATTAAATAACCATTAAGCACACTGAATGTGTGTTAAGTAACACTGACAACTAACTAATGAGTTAAGGTATTAACTATGTATGTACAATTGTACATATTGACTTTTACACATTTAAACATTCTGAGACACAAGGTAATACTTCCATCACCAAATCTCCTGCTAATTCATCGAAAGACACTTCAATGCAATACATTCAATCCATCATGCATTCACTAAGATTAAAAGAGCACTCAATCGATACAGGAAGCAAGTCAACTGGCAGAAAATGCGATGAAACTTGGCACGTTGTCGATATAACGTGGCATATTTATACGCCACGTTAGGAACGAACGAGTACTTTTAATGACATAATAATTGTTGGAAGGGCAAACCGGAATAATGCAATATGATATCATTTTGCATTATTCTGCTTTGCTTGAAATGATGAAAACCACCAATTAGCTATTATAGCAGCGTGAGCATTTCTCACTACTCTATGAACTTCTACCACTTACTAATTAAAAAAATTAACTCCTCGCCGCTTACTGCGTGACCTCACCCTACGTCTGCATACGCGTATCGTACCGGGAACCCGCTCAGTTTTACGAGCGGTTTGTTTATCCCACTACGATACGTTTCGATTCCATTCAATTCAAATCGCTGCCTTATTAAACGCATAATGCGCGTTTTTACGCTTCATTAGCGCTTGAGCGCTGACCGTTATGCGCCGCGGACGTCCAGCCTAGACCATTTGTTGGAAAAAATATAAATGCTGGCTTATCTTTCCTGGACTGGGCTTTTATGGGTACGGGGAATGTAAGGCAGCTTGTGGCCGGCTGTGCATGAATTACTTTGACTAATCCGACATATTGATGAATACCTAGCTCGACTTGGTCTGAAAACCATAGAAGCACAACACAAAAAGTAGTTTGCTACGCAATGCCAGATTAAGTAAACTAAGCTGCACGTACCATTCAAATCAATGGCTGCATTACATCCTTGCTCCAAACGCCTCCCACGTGATCATCAATGATCAAACATTCTCACATCCGCGCCTGCACATAACTATTACAACTTTATGAGATTTCATTACACACTGTTAAAATAGAAGCAATACCAATTATAATAAATAAACCGCTGGACGTGAACCATTCACTGCGCAATTTATATTGTTGTGTTAATCGCGCTAAGTTATTACGCGTCGCACAATAAACTCATTAATATATTGGAGAACAGATAACTGACGCTACAACGCTACAAAGGGTCTTTAGCAACAAACTGATACACAGAAGATATTATTATCATCAGCTATAAACGTCGTGGTAAACGTTGACCGACCCATCCTATGATAATAATCCCTTCCTTGCTCCAAGAAAGGGACGAGCCTCACGATAAAAACCGGCCAAGTGCGTGTCGGGCAATGCACAGTGTAGGGTTCCGTAGTTACCCGTCCTGTAAGCCATGTCAAAAAAATTGCAAATTTTACTATAACATTACAAAGTTACAAATACACTTAGTTCTAAGTCATTTTCTATGGGGTTACTACGAAATTTTTACCTTATCAGTAACATTTTATAAGTTGGTCGACTAACGTTAACTTGTACAGCTAAGTAGGTTAGCTGTGATAGTTTTCCTTTTAAATTTATTATACTACTACCATGATTTTTTCACGTATCCAAAAACAACCGTTTAGCTGGCAGAGGAAGGGGACACTTGACTAACAAAAATAAGCAATTTAAAGACAAACAGATTCTTGGATGGAAAGAGGTTTTCGCACACCCTAAATATTTGTAAATGGCCTATCCAACGACGCACCACACTATGGTAAAAAATATTTCATCGTCACTTTATAAATCGTAAATATTTATTTATTTTCAAGATTTTATTTTACCACTTTGTCGGCGTGATTAATATCTATGAATAAAATCTATCTTTCTAGTGCTAAGCGTCTCTGAGCTATGAGTATAAACTGTACAATAATTAAGCTGGTGTAACCACAGAATTGAGAGTGAGAAGAGAGAGTGTCCAGGAACTCCACGATCTCATCCCACCGGCCCCCTTCTACCATCGGACATCTAGACGCACTGCAAGTTACCATCCCTACCTTGTTGCTATTCCACCAATTCGCACTAAACGTTTCCAAACGTCTTTTATAATGCGCACAGCAAAGGAGTGGAACTCTTTGCCTGCGTCTGTGTTTCCGAACGCATACAACCCTAATCTCTTCAAAATTAGAGTGAACAGGCTTCTTCTGGGTAAGCTCGCTCCATCGTCGACTTTGTCTCTGTCATCTATGACCTAGACTAGAGTCAAGAGCAAACCCATATTAAATAAAAAAAATTAAAAAAAAAAAATTAAATAGCTCATGGCTAATTTAATTTAACGGAGGAATCAGTGTCTGTCTGTTTGTAGCGGCCATGTGTCGATATAACGTGTCGTTAAAAGCGCATTAACCGACGATTTGGACGACGAACGCGACGAGTAAACCACAGAACAACTAGTTGTGGATTGGTATGTTTGGAGTAGATGACGTTTTTGCCTACTGATGATAAATTAACATTTTACTAATTGAAATGCTGCAAGAGCATACCGAGATGCATTCGTGCTTCCGTCTGTCGCTTGTAGATCTTTGACAGTCGTTACAGCCTTAAATTCAATTGATAGTCAGTCCACAGCATAGTCCGGTTAAGCAGTAACCAGCCTTAGTGTGCTGAACTGCGAGTGGTCCACGTCAAAAAAAAAGGGTGATCATAATTTTAGATTTTCAGAAGCCAAGAAATTGGACTCCAGTCTGGGAATCCATATAAAATATACCAGCTCCATCCGGGTAGACTGGAAGCTGATCCCGGCATTTAACGTAGTTGTAAAGGCTAGGTAAATTTATTGACAAATTGAAGAGTGTGAAGTTAATGAAGGCACAATCACTCGTCCCGTACTAGGCTTCTGAATTTGTCTGTTTTTGATGGCTTAATGGAGTGTGCTAGCTAACAAGTGTCAATTAATTTCATTTTATTTGATTTACATATTTGATATTGAATATTTATTTTTTCTGTGTCATGTATTGTAAAATACTTTGCATACTACTGTATTAATTCAAGTTTTAAACTTAAAAAACAAATGTGTTGCTGGGGATTTTGTTGCGCCACTTCTTCTTCTCAGTTAAACGCTAGGAAGTGGTGACGGGCGGGCGTATTGGGCGACTGTCTTTATGTAGAACTTTGACTACTTAAATGACTTTTGATTTTGAATTGAGCAAATGAAGAACCAGTCAAAATCTACTTTATTGGCAGCTTAAAGTACTCAACAAAAAGAAATTGAATTCGGGTGAATGACTCCTAGCATCAGTGAGGTTCGCCTGGATAGGCAGAATACTAACTCCGCCCGCAGCATCCTCTCTCCGCCAGTGCATAAGTTATATCAGCGACATGAACCGAGGCACATGTTAGTCTTGTTCCAGAAATAAATAAAACTATTTAACTGCACTAATTCGAACTCGGCCTGCATCGGTATTCTGCCGAATGCTTGAGACGAATTTTAAATTCTTTTTGTGTGTTTCTTGCACTAAAATCGAGCTTTTATTACCATTACGTAGCTTAGTCGAATGTTGTATTTATAAAAGTATTTTAAAGCCTCGAATCCATTAGGCAACATTTGATGCGCAACACATGACGCCCAACATGTTCAGCAACGTTGCCCAACAACGCGCGACGTTGCCAGCAGGCGCGCAACATTGACAATGTTACTAAATAAAAGTTCTTCGTTGCCGTTCAACACAACCGACAAGTTACGCATCATGTTGCGCGTCAAATGTTGCCTAGTGGATACAAGACATTATTTTCGACAACATATATTTTTTCTCAAGATTTTTCTTCGTATTGTTTTTCAAACAAAATTAGCGACCTAATCGTTTTTCCGACACAATAAAATGAAACAACTTTTTAATTACTACCAAATTCATTTGTTTTCGGCAATCGTTTCATGATACTAATGTTTGTATTGACCTAATTACCAAAAACATTGACCTCGTAAACGATAATTACTAACAAATTAGAAGGAATTATCAACTCGTGGAAGGTATTGCGATATAGGAACAAAAACATGCCTACTGTGGCAATAGTAACTTACCCAATATTTTATCACAGAAAACATCATTCTGTAATTAATTAGGATCTTACAGACAAGTAGCATTGACAGCGGAAGCGTGGCGAAGGCAATTGTCAAACTGTCAAGAATGTATGGATTGATAAACGCTGTCAAAATGTCACGCGAACAATCTCTTGCATTTTTAAGTTTCGACAATCACATTCGCTAATAGAATTGCACTTTAGGTCCGAAATCGTACGAATAGACTTTAAACTATGACGTACGAACACAAATTTGGCAATACAAAGGATTCCCCAAAGTTAGCGCAATTATCAGCAAGTTATCGACGAGGTACGACAATAAACGAACAGTAGTCGCTCCACAATGCGATGCTATGATATTGTGTAATCGGCGTGTATCGATAGCACGCGATAAGCCGCGATATCGGCCAGATTGCCGCGATACAGCCGCTCGAGAGGTATTCACTTGCATCAACAATAACAATCATGTCTGACAGTTTCATTTTACATGTCCCATCGTTGTTCGAGTGTATGGAAATTGGTGTAGTTCTGTGCAGAGCGTTTTGTGTAGTGAGATATGTGCAGTGTTAGAATTGGTATTGATATTAGTTGTCATGAAAAAGAGTTGAAAAAGATAAGAAAATGAAGTTGAGTAAGTTGACTTGGGCTCGCAGTAGGTTATTGTGTTTCCGTTTAGCGCAGCAGTTTGATGACCGCATCGCTGCAATTGCAGTCAGATATCACAGAACGAATGCGAAAAGATCATCTTGAACCTGTACTCTGGAATCTGCAATCAGTTCAGCAATATAAGAACTAAAGTTAACTTCACTGCAATCGTATTATTAACTAGCTTCTACCCTCGACTTCACCCGTGCGTTTTACATATAACATATGTAATGGCTAGCGGCATTAGCGTAACTTTCAAAAATGAAAGAAATTTTGAAATCTGATCAGTGTTGCCAGAGAAATTCTTTTACAAAAAAGTTTGCTTTAGATTGCAAAACCCATGTTCTAAAACTTTTTCTCTATCTATTCCAGATGCGGCTCTGGTAGCAGCATGACGATGTGGGTCTGGTGGGCGGTGGTGGGCGCGCTGGTGGCGCGGGGTAGCGCGCTGCAGCCGCGCTGTCAGGAGATCACCATCCCCATGTGCCGCGGCATCGGCTACAACCTCACGTCCTTCCCCAACGCGCTCGACCATGACACGCAGGAGGAGGCCGGACTTGAGGTGAGTGTCCACACAAGAAAAAATAAAATAATTTTATTTAAATTAAGCTGAGGATCAACAAAAAAACAGTCCCCCAACTTTACCTACCGCAGTAACTGCTGAAGACTTTGGCCCAAGTTTGGAAATGCGGCTCTTCTGCTTTCAGTTTATCGCAAACGTCTGTTACGAGCTCGGGGTTCGTGACAATAAAAACAGCCGATTTAATAACCAAAATACACACTTTAATTAAACAACACTAAACAACTACGTCAACGTCAACTTTAAACTCACTAATCTTCAAACACAATTTCACTACTGGATCACTTTAATCGCACTTGAAGATTGCTTCCGAAGTATTAGCTCGTATCGCAAATCCAATACAGACGGTCTTTTTTTTTTGTGAGTGGCCTCTCGCAGTTCAACCTATGGGGTTGTCGACTGTTTAACCGGACTTGCCTGTGGCGGCCTTAATATAAATGTTACAAGCCTCCAGCCAGGGCTTATTAAAATCTTACAAACTAAGCGACTACACGCTAAGGGGGTGCCCTTAGCGTGTAGTCGCTTAGTTTGTGGGGTACGGGCCTCGGCTTAGGGCGTCACTGGGGAGAGTACTAGCAACTCGGTCGCGGGCTATGCGGTCCTTATATTGTGAACAAATCATTTTGAATACAATAAATCCTATCCAAATTCAACAGTTTCCAAAATATCCCTGTCTTATTGAGTAAAATGAGTTTGCTAAACTCATTTTTTCACGTGATATTTTACAATCTTACGGCGTTTGCAATTATCACACACAGTGGCGATATCTATACGACAATAAAAGAAAACACTGGCAATACTGGTTCATAGACATATTTTGAAACTATTATAAATCCTGTCGTCGAAATTAAAATTAACTTTCCAATCGCATAAAACGTCAAAAAAACTCAAACTAGTCAAGGATAGAGACTACTTTTCTGACGAAATATTCCAAGCAGTCTGTTGCAGTTAGTGACATCAAATCTGTGATAAAAGACAACACATATTCGTATGAACTAGTATTGCAAGTGTTTTGATTTATTGTCGTGTCGTCGTCTCCACCTTGTTATAGGGCGTCAGTTAATTCTAGAACCTGCTGTAGAAACATCTAGAAAGTCGGCGTACATACCGGTCCCGACTGACCAGATGTCGAGAACTCTAGAATGTTTGAAATAGAAAAGCATAGAAAAGACTTGACTATATTAGTTCTTCTACTCGATACTAGATGGCGCTAGTAGTAACTAATGTCGTTATGTACCCAGCATTAATTCTGGCGCGTAACAGTATCTTTAACGTCTTCTAGAGCTGTATTTATCAGTCTTTAATGGAACTAGTGGTACAGGCCGGTACAGGCTGCGACTGCGGACTGATCCCAGTCCGTCATCTTGAATTCTCTTTCAACGCCTTCGGCCTCTTGGATGGCAAGTTTGAGCGGTATTCCGTTGGTATTACGAGCCTCTTTCTTAATCGACGTCATTTACCGAAGTTGATGGTTCAGAAACCCTTGGATTCGTTCAAGCTGTTTATTTCATAATTTAGCAGAGACTAATGATCTTTCGTTTATGTTTCCAGGTCCACCAATACTGGCCGCTTGTCGAGATCAAATGTTCCGCGGACCTGAAGTTCTTCCTGTGCTCCGTGTACACGCCCATCTGCATCGAGGATTATGCC
>NDFZ01004717.1:112733-142819 GCA_002192655.3 Mamestra configurata | reverse complement strand
GCATGACCCAACCGTTAAAGGCGCGCACCTTGTTTCCGCCTGATAAAAGACTATTTAGTACTTCGTTCAGGCGGCCAAAGAAGCGCTCCTTCAACGATTGTTTCAAGTCATTAGCATTGATGCCCAACGCTTCCGAAATACCCAAATACTTGTAAGTTTCGGTTGAGCTGAGGGATCTAAGGTGTATGGAATCCGAGAGATGGGTTCCCACGGATTCCATAATCTCCCCTCGCTTCACATGCCGCACATTTGTCCACACCAATATTATTATTATTATTATTTGTTGGTATACATTTTGGTATAAATTCGGCAATGATTGCCGGGTTTAAAGGATAACACCGGCCAAAGCCAAGTGCTACCCCTGAGAGTACTAACCTAAGTGTTTGTAGTTAGTTTGCGCGTCGTTGTCGTTCTGTAAGAATTTTCGGACAATTCTGCAAGTGTTCAGTAAAAGCTTTTTGTAGGTTTTGGTAGGTAGAGGGAGGGAGCTATCTCTAGCGACTTTAATGATTGATGTAGTTGTTTAGGTATGACTCCTGTAGCTGAAAGTACTACAGGGATTATCGCAACACTGCTTAATCGCCACATTCGGCTAATTTTTATTTTTAAGTCTGTATATTTTGACAGTTTTTCTGCTATTGTATTTTATAGATTGTGTGTATTTGGAACTGCTATATCAATAATTTGCGCGGTTTTATTAATTTTGTCTACTAAAGTTATGTCTGGTCTATTGTAATGTGTGGTTTTGTCTGTAAGGATGGCTCGATCGAAGTAAAGCTTGTGTGTTGCGTTTTCAAGAACCGTTTCTGGGTTATATTTGTAATAGGGAACTGAGGGTGTTGTAATAAGTTTATATTTGATGGCAAGTTTTTGATGAATTATATTGGCTACTTGGTCGTGTCTATGTTTATAGTCAGTTTGAACGATTGCCTTACAGGCTCCAGTAATATGCTGTATAGTTTCAGGAGAACTATGACACCGTCTACAAAAATCTGTTGAAATGGGGATTCGCATGATGTGCTTTTGGTAGTTACGGGTTTCAATAACTTGGTCCTGGATTGCTGTCATGAACCCTTCAGTCTCAGGGAACAAATCGCCGCGCCTGAGCCATTCGTTCGACGNTATTATTATTATTTGTTGGTATACATTTTTGTATCTCGGCAATGATTGCCGGGTTTAAAGGATAACACGGGCCAAAGCCAAGTGCTACCCCTGAGAGTACTAACCTAAGTGTTAGTAGTTTGTGCGTCGTTGTCGCTCTGTAAGAATTTTCGGACAATTCTGCAAGTGTTCAATATAACAGCTTTTTGTAGGTTTTGGTAGGTGGAGGGAGCTATCTCTAGCGACTTTAATGATTGATGTAGTTGTTTAGGTATGACTCCAGTAGCTGAAAGTACTACAGAGATTATCGCAACACTGCTTAATCGCCACATTCGGCTAATTTCAATTTTTAAGTCTGTATATTTTGACAGTTTTTCTGCTATTGTATTTTGTAGATTGTGTGTATTTGGAACTGCTATATCAATAATTTGCGCGGTTTTATTAATTTTGTCTACTAAAGTTATGTCTGGTCTATTGTAATGTGTGGTTTTGTCTGTAAGGATGGCTCGATCGAAGTAAAGCTTGTGTGTTGCGTTTTCAAGAACCGTTTCTGGGTTATATTTGTAATAGGGAACTGAGGGTGTTGTAATAAGTTTATATTTGATGGCAAGTTTTTGATGAATTATATTGGCTACTTGGTCGTGTCTATGTTTATAGTCAGTTTGAACGATTGCCTTACATGCTCCAGTAATATGCTGTATAGTTTCAGGAGAACTATGACACCGTCTACAAAAATCTGTTGAAATGGGGATTCGCATGATGTGCTTTTGGTAGTTACGGGTTTCAATAACTTGGTCCTGGATTGCTGTCATGAACCCTTCAGTCTCAGGGAATAAATCGCCGGGCCTGAGCCATTCGTTCGACGCTAGCTTGTCGACGTTAGGTTGGCAAAGGTCTTGGCGATGACTTCCATGGAGTGACTTCTGGGTCCATTCCAATATTTTTGTCTGTCTGTCAGTCTGTTTCTCGTTAGTTTGAGTAGTTTTGTCAAACATGTTTAGCGGGGTCAGTTTTCGGTCATTATAAACTATTGCTTTGTGTATGGTGGAGGTTGTGCTTTTCGAGTTAAAATATTTTCTAAGAGTACTGATTTGTTTATTATGTAGGTTTGTTATTTTTTTATTATTATTCCTCGTCCTCCGTCTTTTCTTGATAGTATTAATCGCTGAACACAGGATCGCGGGTGGTGTTTTCGATGTTTGGTCAAGGTGGTGTTAATGACGCGTTGTAGGTTTTTAAGCTCTGTTTTCGTCCAGCTTATTATACCAAAAGAGTATGTGAGGACAGGGATCGCAAAGGTATTTACTGCTTTAATAGTATGTTTGGAGTTTAATTGAGTGTTAAAAATGGATTTTAGTCTATGTTTAAATTGTTGTGTTAGTTTATTTTTTATTGACTTATGTTTAATTTGCTGCACTTGAATGTATCCTNCTTATGTTTAATTTGCTGCGCTTGAATGTATCCTAAGTATTTGTATGTTCCGTGTTCATCTAAGGAATCTATAGTTTCACCTGAGTGTGTGGTATATGAATGATCGTATGTTTTGCCTGCTTTTACGGAATTAATTTTACATTTATCAATTCCAAATTCCATTCCTATGTCACTCGAAAATTGATCAGTGGCGTTTGCGAGTTCATTTAAGTCCTCTGGCAAAGACGCGTACAATTTTATATCGTCCATGTAAAGTAGGTGGTTAATTTTACAGTCTCGATGGTCAGTCCGTATGTCATCTGTTGTGTCATTATAATGGAGATTATAACCTGGCATTAGTGAATTCAATTTGTTTGATAAGGGATTTAAGGCAAGACAGAACCATAGGGGGCTAAGCGAGTCACCTTGGAATATGCCACGTTAGATCTTAATGGATTCTGTCTCAACAATCCCTGTCAATGTTGTGAAATGCAAGCGTGTAGTCCAGTGAGCCATAGTGGTATTTAAAAACGCTATGATTTGAGGGTTTATCTTATATATTTTTAAAATTTCAAGGAGCCAAGTGTGCGGAACAGAATCGTATGCTTTTTTGTAGTCGATATACATAGTGTATAGATCTTTTTTTCTGGCCTGGACCTGTTTGAGTATTACCGAATCTATTGTAAGTTGTTCTTTGCAGCCCTGACTAAATTTTCGACAGCCTTTTTGTTCTTCTGATAATATTGAGTTTGAATCAAGATGGGTGTAAATAATTTGAGTGATGCAAGATGTTATTATTTTATAAATTTTTTGAAGGCATGTTGTCGGTCTATACTTTGCTGGGTTGGCGCTGTCATTGCTGTCTTTCGGTGTCATATAAGTTATTCCTTCCGCTATGTATGTTGGCATAGTTGTTGGATCTTTAATAAAATTGTTGATGAAGTATAGATGTGGATGAATGAATGTAATTTTTTTATACCAAAAGTTGTGAATGCAATCAGAACCGGGTGCTTTCCAGTTATGTAATTTCTGAAGAACGTCATGAAATGTATCTATCGGGACATGTTCGAACTCCATTTGTTCTGTGTGTTTATGATTTTCTGTCTCTGTCTTAATCCACTCAGCTTCCATGTTTTGACATATTGGCCTCTCCCATATTCTTGACCAAAATTGTCGCAGTTCATCTACTGATGGTAAACTATAGTTTGTATTATTTTCATTATTATTTAGTGCTGTTGTGTTTGTGGTCGAATTTTTTAATGATCGATAAAACTGCTTTTCGTTGTTCCTAAACTTATTATTTTGTGTTTTGCGAAGTGTACAGCTATTGTAGCGGTTTAGCCTACTGTTTACAAGTGTTAGTTTCTGTTTTAGTGTATCTAAAAAGTGTGTGAGTTGTGTGTTTGGTTCTTCATGCGTTGAATGTATTCTATAGCTTTCTAATATTGTGTGTACCTCTCTAACAAGCCTCCAACCTCTGTTTCCTTGTATGAACGCTGTGAGTCTTCCAATTTTGGTTCGTAAATCTTTAACTCTTAATTCTAATCTTTTCTGCCATTTTGGTTTCCTATTTTTCTGATTCATGTTAATCGCATTTTTAGAGGTGGTATATGACAGTTTACTTCCATTAATTTTAGCAGCAGTCCAAGCAGCACTGTATATCACTGTCTGTAAGGTTTCGAAATCTGTATCTATATTGACATGTTTTGGTAGGATAACGTTGTCGATGTAACCTACTATTTGAGCTAATTTTTTTGATGTCCTTTGTTTAGGTATGTAGTTTCTTCTTGTTGGATGGATGTTCGTAAAATGCTGTAGTGTTTGTGTGAATGTTTCGTCTAGTTCTTGACTTCTTTCCCAATTTATTTCGCTGTTTGTGGTACCAGGTTCTGTGTTTCTATTTGTATTGGTGGGTATAATGGCTTCAACATCAATGCTATTCAAGTAACTGAGCCCATTTTCTACTACAGCTTCTTGTGTATTTGTTTGATTCGCATATTCAATGGACGCTTGTGTTTGGGTGTTCTCTGTAGCTATTGGTGTATTTGGATGTTCTGATTGGCTAAAAGGATTCGTTAGGTTTAGTGTATTTTCTGCATACGTTTTTAGGTCTTGGAGTCGTGTTTCTGTTATCATTTTGTTATTTATGATAACTCTTTTTTGGTCTGATATTCTTTGCTCCGATAAATATGACAATAGCGGATAGTGCTCAATGAAAATTACTCTTAGTTTTTTCCTCCAGACAGTCATATCTGTTTCCATTTTCGTTACGATGAAATAGCATTTAATCAGAGTTTCGTTCATTTCATTTGACCATCTCATTCTACTTTTTGGTCCCAATTGTAAATGTGTATTGTTTTGATCTACATCTAACTGTGATAGTGTTAAATTTAAGTTACCTGTGTCTGTTTGAAGCTCTCTGCTTACTTCTGATCTAATGTTCTCAAGTGTAGTGGCCGAAAGTAATTTATTATTAACTATTGCTCGCCGTTGATCTCCTACTCTTTGTTTCGAGACATTCATTTGCGNTGGCCTGGACCTGTTTGAGTATTACCGAATCTATTGTAAGTTGTTCTTTGCAGCCCTGACTAAATTTTCGACAGCCTTTTTGTTCTTCTGATAATATTGAGTTTGAATCAAGATGAGTGTAAATGATTTGAGTGATGCAAGATGTTATTATTTTATAAATTGTTTGAAGGCATGTGATCGGTCTATACTTTGCTGGGTTGGCGCTGTCATTGCTGTCTTTTGGTATCATATAAGTTATTCCTTCCGCTATGTATGTTGGCATAGTTGTTGGATCTTTAATAAAATTGTTGATGAAATTGTATAGATGTGGATGAATGAATGTAAATTTTTTATACCAAAAGTTGTGAATGCAATCAGAACCGGGTGCTTTCCAGTTATGTAATTTCTGAAGAACGTCATGAAATGTATCTATCGGGACATGTTCGAACTCCATTTGTTCTGTGTGTTTATGGTTTTCTGTCTCTGTCTTAATCCACTCAGCTTCCATGTTATGACATATTGGCCTCTCCCATATTCTTGACCAAAATTGTCGCAGTTCATCTACTGATGGTCTATAGTTTGTATTATTTTCATTATTATTTAGTGCTGTTGTGTTTGTGGTCGAATTTTTTAATGATCGATAAAACTGCTTTTCGTTGTTCCTAAACTTATTATTTTGTGTTTTGCGAAGTGTACAGCTGTTGTAGCGGTTTAGCCTACTGTTTACAAGTGTGAGTTTCTGTTTTAGGGTATCTAAAAAGTGTGTGAGTTGTGTGTTTGGTTCTTCATGCGTTGAATGTATTCTATAGCTTTCTAATATTGTGTGTACCTCTCTAACAAGCCTCCAATCTCTGTTTCCTTGTATGAACGTTGTGAGTCTTCCAATTTTGGTTCGTAAATCTTTAACTCGTAATTCTAATCTTTTCTGCCATTTTGGTTTCCTATTTTTCTGATTCATGTTAATCGCATTTTTAGAGGTGGTATATGACAGTTTACTTCCATTTATTTTAGCAGCAGTCCAAGCAGCACTGTATATCACTGTCTGTAAGGTTTCGAAATCTATATCTATATTGACATGTTTTGGTAGGATAACGTTGTCGATGTAACCTACTATTTGAGCAAATTTTTTTGATGTCCTTTGTTTAGGTATGTAGTTTCTTCTTGTTGGATGGATGTTCGTAAAATGTAAAATGATGTAGTGTTTGTGTGAATGTTTCGTCTAGTTCTTGACTTCTTTCCCAATTTTTTCGCTGTTTGTGGTACCAAGTTCTGTGTTTGTATTTGTATTGGTGGGTATAATGACTTCAACATCAATGCTATTCAAGTAACTGAGCCCGTTTTCTACTCCAGCTTCTTGTGTATTTGTTTGATTCGCATATTCAATGGACGCTTGTGTTTGGGTGTTATCTGTAGCTATTGGTGTATTTGGATGCTCTGATTGGCTAAAAGGATTCGTTAGGTTTAGTGTATTTTCTGCATACGTTTTTAGGTCTTGGAGTCGTGTTTCTGTTATCATTTTGTTATTTATGATAACTCTGTTTTGGTCTGATATTTTTTGCTCCGATAAATATGACAATTGCGGATAGTGCTCAATGAAAATTACTCTTAGTTTTTTCCTCCAGACAGTCATATCTGTTTCCATTTTCGTTACCATTTAATCAGAGTTTCGTTCATTTCATTTGACCATCTCATTCTACTTTTTGGTCCCGATTGTAAATGTGTATCTACATCTAACTGTGATAGTGTTAAATTTAAGTTACTTTTGTGTTTGAAGCTCTCTGCTTACTTCTGATCTAATGTTCTCAAGTGTAGTGGCCGAAAGTAATTTATTATTAACTATTGCTCGCCGTTGATCTCCTACTCTTTGTTTCGAGACATTCATTTGCGGAAATTTGTTAATAAATTGTTGATGCAATGACGTCACATATGAACTTATTTCGGTTTCTAAATTGGTGATGATTAGATAAGTACGCCAAATGAATACGCGTATTGGTTATGCCAGCAGCGGGTGAAGGGTTTTTGGCAGTAGTAGCCTCCGACACAACATCTACTGACCCTATTGAAAGAATTGAAGATGACCTTGACGAACGTAGTATATATGAAGGGGGTGAAGATACTATTGAAGAAAAGATCGACCTAGGAGAGGATGGTGATGAAACTGATGATATTCCATCATCTGATGTAGGCCTATTTGCCTGAATATGTTTTTTTGTTTTTGATCTGGTTATCATAATTATTCCCACGAGTAGCTAGGGACTAACAAAGTCGACCACAGCAGAGCCCTGCGTTCACTGTGGCAAGGGTGAATAAAACTGGAGGCCCCCTTATATCCAGAGTTTGTTCACTAGCGACTAGCGCATTCCCCTAGCCATGCAGCCCTTAGCGTGAACAACCTTGGCTTGGATTGTATCTCTCTTGGTCTGGCCCCTCACCCTAGACCTGTCTCGGCGCTGTAAACTCCACCGGCACAGATCTAGGGTTCATTGAAGCGCGCAAGCCCCACCACGACGTCAACGTAGAGATACGGCGGTGGGGTATTATTATTATTATTACTTTATTGTACACCTCATAATAAGAACAGGACAATCGTACATAAAATAAATGCAAAATGGGCGGTCTTATCGCACAAGGCAATCTCTTCCAGACAACCTTTGGATGGATTGAACGAAGGGAGATAGATTTAGGGCTGTCAGTGTACAAACGTTTTAAACAATACTAATTAGATATAATAATATAAAATACATAAATACAATACCAATTTATATACTAATAAATATCAAATATATAATTGAGACAGGAGCGGAAAAGTTAAAGTGAAAGGTAATGCTCCTTCACCGTTCTTTTAAACTCTGGTAGCGTTTGGGCACGCCTCACTTCTAAGGGTAATGCATTCCACAAACGAGCCGCTTGTATACTGAAAGATTTGTCAAAGAAGGAAGTGGAATGCATACGAATACTTAGTTTTAGATTCTCCGATGATCTCAAAGACCTAGAATGTNTATATATATATATATATAATTGAGACAGGAGCGGAAAAGTTAAGTTAAGGTAAGTTTAAACAGATGTTACAAATAAATATAGAGTACACTATATTATGACATCATAAGGTGAGCAAATATTTATATTATTGTTATCTAAATCTAAAAACATATTAAAATAACATCAAAATAAAAATTAAAATAAATTCAGAAATACTAAAAAACCCCATAGGAGAGTCTTAAATCCATCATTTGTGGATTGGGCTAATATATATTAGCTCTCCTGCGTCATCCCCTGCTCTTCATTTGACATGGCACTGGTTTCCCATAGTTTACCAAGGATTATTGAATCCAGAGGGTCTTTAATTTGAAGCCCCCCTAAGCTCCCCTAAGATTTTTACAATATCAGGCGTTTCTGGGATTTCCTCTTGAGGCTCTTCTTGACATGGGTCATCACATGGGCAACACATATTGTCTCTTTCAGGGTCATGAAGGAAGTCACTTGTAGCATCAGCTTTTTCTGGTAAAGGTTGTAGCCTTGCTCTGTCAAGAGTGCAAGTCCTGATAATTTATCAGTTGAAGTTGACGGGGTGGAAATGGTGAACGAATATTCCTAATCTTCGGATAGTAGTACTATCCGAATATACTCCGTAATCAGAATTGGAATGACAGGAAAGACTTACTCGGTAGAATTTTGTGATGGAGGTCAAAATTGAAATAATAGTTTTTATTCCTTGAAGCATTATTTTTTCCTCAGAATTTTTAGGCTTTAAAGTATGATTGACAGCTGGTAGTGTTGTCTACATTACACATTGCTCTAATGCATTTCTGTTGAGCATCACACAGATTCCTTATCGTCCTTCGTCCTTCCTGAGTTGCCTCAAGATATAAAACAAGGTGCAACAAGTCCATGATAAGCTTATACGGCTTCTTTATTAATAATTTTTGAGAGTTTACACAGAGCAAATGAGGATTTATTAATTCTTTTGCAGACATATTCTAAATGTGTTTTCCATGTGAATTTACTATCAATATAAATTCCTAGAAACTTTATATCTGGCACCGGATGTACTTTTTTGCCTTGATAAGTAACGTTTATATTTGTGAGTTAGGTTTTCTGGTGGAAGTGTATAATTTTCGTTGTATCCATATTTTTTTAAAGATTATTTTCGGTTAACCATTGTATTATCGTATTTAACGTTTGTTTGACTACGTGCCCGTAATCATCATCTTTGTCACTTTTTATTATGACTGTGCTATCATCTGTAAATAGTACCATTGGTTGGGTGATATGGTTACGAAGATCGTTGATATAAATATCAAAAACATCAAAGGCTTATTGTTTAAAAAAAAAACCAACTCCATGGGAACCATATTTAACCAAAACATTAAACTGTTTTCTTTAAATAAAGTTTCTATGGAGGTGTTTTTTGTTTCAATTTAAAATTTGATGAACGACATTTTATTTTATTATTTGGATCAAAATAATTTACATTTTCGTATTTAAATACAAAGGCATAAATAGTATTTATGCCTTTGTATTTTCCCATAGCATCTTCATACATTACCAATTTTTGAAACGAAGTTCCTTATCGCGCGTTGTGAAAGAGGGCTAGATGGAAAAAATTCATACGAAAAGTTGTAACGACACTTTTTTGATTGTCTTTTGTTTCTTTTATGTTTGTCTTTTGTTTCTTTTATGTTTGAATTTCGAAGAAGAATGTGGTTTTAATTTCAAAATAAAGCGCCAAAATATAAGATACAAATAAAAGTAATTGATTAGACACAAATTTTTCCCGCGGCTCAGCTCCTTTTAATCTATCCTAGAAGATTTTCATGAATGAGTTTTCTTAATCGGATCTGTATCTACAGTAGAACGGAAAAAGAATTTTACCGTTTATAATAATTATTAGTATTGTCTATTTTGAAAAAAAGAGTCTCGTAACTTATATGTCATTGTAAGTAGGTACCCAAAAACTTCTCAGGTACACACCATCCAGAATAGAAAGTTGGTATTAATTTCAAATACTACAAAAAAACATTCGAATCAAAAAAAAAAATTGCATGATATCTGCCCTATTTTATGAACAAACAGTTTTAAAACTATGAAACGTATCAGTTATTTAGCGTAATAGACTTAATTGGCGATCGTTCGAACGCAACAAATTGAAGCTGAAAATAATACAAATATTTTAAAACTTTTATATTTTTTTAGTTGTGAAATACTTTTTTAATCGATTAAATAACTTCATGCGGTTTTACTTCTCTATCAAGAAACAGAACAGGGATGGTGTTTTTTTTCAAGGATAACAAGTAGGCTACGAGAATGAGTGCTATGAGTTATGACACAGCGATACTGAAGCTTTCAATCTGCAGAAGAGTTGGTAATCCGATGAGTAGTTTAGATATTAAATGATAAATTATATTTATTTGGAACTTCGTTCCATCCGGGTGTCTCTTGACACCTCTCAAGTTTTTTTTGTAATAGTTCATACGATGATACAAATCAAAAGGGTGCGTTTTTTAAAATACATGTCTTGATATTGTATTTAACAGAACGTGTCTACATTAAAGTAAACATGTTCTTAATTTGACAATATTGACAGGTCTTCATGTTCAAATTCGAACCAAAGTAAATCATAGAATTCTCACTAGATTTTGTTACCAAGAAGATCCCGAGCTACCAGCCTACATGAGTTACGACTTGCTCGCCACGATCTCACAAACTGTAGTACGTGGCTACGTGCCTTCACGGCAGTTTTCAGACCGGCTTCACTTCAACATGATGCGTCGTCTATTCATTTATTTGTGATTTATGTACACATGATAGCTGAGGGTAAAATAATCAGTTTTTTTTCAATTTTATTGCCATTTATTTAGGATGTTTTGGCGTAAACTAGTGGTAGGAAAACCAATATCCACAAATTCAATGCATATCAATGGTAGATGTGTATTCATATTTCGCAACATAAAATGTTGTGTAATGAAATTTTTCCTGCAGAATAAATTGATTTTCTTTCTTTCTTTCTTTTCTTTCTAATGTTTAGTTTTCAATAAATTAAGATTAAATTAAATACGTTTATACTACGTTTATAAACGTTTATACTACGAATTTGGTTTGCGCTCATGAAGTAATCTTCTGGTTCAGGAAGTCTTTACACTCCATGACATTTATTTTATCGAAAGATGATGAGAAACCTCAAGAGTTGAATTTCTTTGAATTAGATTAGTTTGCCGATGAGCATCATGGTACTCTATTCTATTATTCAAGACCGATATACCTTTCAGCCCGTTAAAACCGTGAAAAAAGCTATAAATTAAAAGGATCATTAGTCAGTACCTAGGTACTTCACCTTAAATATTTTCGTACCTGTACCTATATATCCTAACAAAACGATTTTTATCATTGACTTGTAAAAAAGGCTTATTGTACCGCGCAGATCCAATTCGATTTCTCGGTCTGCCGAAGCAAGATATTTAATTTATTCCCTTCAAACTGTCCGTGTCTGTGCTTACAGGTCTGTTGTTCGGAAAATAAACCGGCATTTTGTTTGCTAGAAATCTGATAAATTGCTTTGAAACGTGATTTGGAATAACAGAGGTATTGGTATCAAAAAGTTTATATTTGAAACCGTGAATACTTAAAAGAGATCATCATGGTTTTTTTTTGTCTTTTATCAGTCTTTCTTCCTACTCAGTATGATTAACTCCCGGTTTTTAATTTAAGAATTTGAGGATAAAAAAAGACATAGTACATCCTATACACAAGGCAGGAGATAGTAACTGTGTCAACAACTACCGACCCATTGTTGTCCTACCTTCAATATCTAAAATCTTAGAACGCATCATAAACAAGAGGCTCATTAAATACCTTGAGGAAAAACAGCTTTTATCTTCCAACCAATTTGGCTTCTGACGAAACAAGTCGACGAATAATGCTGTTCTGGAGCTGACAACTTACATCGTCAAGCAAATTGATGCAAAAAAGTAGGTAGTGTCAGTTTTGTAAGACCAAAAAAAAAACCTAGTTTCTGTTCCCAACCTAGTGTTAAAACTGGAAGAACTGGGAATACGAGGCATCCTCCTAAAAATATATTTATCATTTACCAGACTCAGTGCGTAAAAATTGATAGTTACCTGAGCGGGGATCTCCCTGTCACATTTGGCGTTCCTCAGGCAAGTGTGTTCTTGGTCCCACACTATTCTTGGTCCCACACTATTCTTGGTCCCACACTATTCTTGGTCCCACACTATTCTTGGTCCCACACTATTCTTGGTCTATGTTAACCAGCTGTGTAATCTTTTTCCCCAAAATGGAAAAATCACGGCGTTTTGACGACATTGCACTTACCTTCTCTGGCGATACCTGGCACGAAGCATTTGTCGCGGCGCACTAGATCAGGTTTTAAAATGGCTTAGTGATAACCATCTTACCCTTAACACGTACAAAACAAAAATAATCTGCTTTACCTTACGCCAATCTACACAACCTCCGAATTCATATTCCCTAATAGCTCACTCAATCTCGACTGTCCAAACGACGGCATCTGCTCTTGCCCCAAACTCACACGTACTCCAACAATAAAATACCTCGGGGTAACTCTTGATGACAATCTGAGATTCTCAGCTCACATAGACCTACTTACTAACAGTAAGGATTTAGGGTGCGTTTCATAACGTATAAACTCATTTGGTCTAATTTCATTTTATTATTGTTCATAAGATATAATCAACGTGAGATATACCAACTGTTGATATAATTTCTTTGCATACAACATTTATTTCTTCAAAAACTTATTTAGTATAACGTTGTTTGATATAACGTTTATGTAATCGAAAATCATTTGGTCTAACGTTTAATCAAAATCAAAAGTTATTTATTCAAATACGTCAAAGTTCTACATAAAGACAGTCCCCCAAAACGCCCGCCCGTCACCACTTCCTAGTATTTTAGCTGGGAAGAAGAAGTGGCGCAACAATCTCCTCAGCAACAGATCTGTCTGTTGAGTTATAAGAACTAGCATTTATAAAAAGGTATGCAAAGTATTCTTACAAAGAAAACAATACAACAAAAGTAACACGTAAAACTAAAAACATAAAACTAAATAATTCGCTACTTGTAAACTTGCACACTCCATTATGCCAGCATAAACGGACAAACCCAAGCATAAAAACAATATCAAATCAAACTAAATAAACCTCTAGACATAAAGGGCGTGCCCGCTTACACGTACAGAGGGTAGAATTTAATAAAATATCTGTGACTCGACGCCACAAGTGATAAAGGCCATTAAAATTAAACAATAAGCAGATAATCGTTATAACAAAAGTAAAAATCATGGCTAACAAGACGACCTTTCACCACAAGCAGCACCCGTTCACGAACATAACGCAAAGATCAGCCATTACCCCCCTCGCCATATTTGAGGGAAAGAGGTAACCCGATCCCCGACGCTACCGCAAGCAGTGAAATCTAAGGGAACATGACAAACTTGCTGCCGGTTGCTCAGGCTAGAATAAAATCAAACAACTGTCGAAGTCACTAGTTAATCACATGTTGCAATACACTCATTATAAAAAACATTGTTATAAGAGTATTAAGTCAATACATAAAAAAAAACAAATAATTGACCTCTACGGACATATAAATTAACAAATATATGAACTCATATGTCATAAGCTAACTATGAAAGAACATTAAAAAACGAAGTATGTCTTGCGTTTAACACTGCGACAANAAATAATTGACCTCTACGGACATATAAATTAACAAATATATGAACTCATATGTCATAAGCTAACTATGAAAGAACATTAAAAACGAAGTATGTCTTGCGTTCAACACTGCGACCAACTATTATCATCGTCTAAATAATCATTGATTGAATAGTATGCCTTCGAACAAAGGTTAGATTTAACTTTAGCTTTAAACGAGTTAAAAGGCAGCTCAAGATAAGAAAGAGGTAGTATTGTAAAAATGGATACCGAGCCCCACAAATGAGCCCTAGACCTTTCGGAAACGATGGAATGGTGGATGTAATTTGTGCTTTTTTCTAGTGTTAAAGTTATGGATATCACTGGTTTTAGTGTATAAATGTATATTTTGCCTAATATACATGTTTGCAAAAATAAATTGAGATGTGCCACCGTGAGAATTCCAATATCTTTGAAAAGTATGGAAACTCTTGACCCCAGCTGATATATTGCTCGTACAGCCCGTTTTTGTAACACAAATATATTTTGTATGTCTGCAGATTTTCCCCACAATAGGATACCGTAAGACGCTATGGAAGTAAATGAAATAGACTAACCGAGCTGTGTCAACGTCAGTGTATTGTCTTACTTTCCTGACGGCGTAGGTGGCCAAGCTGAGCCTTCCCAACAGGCTTGATATATGCGAGCCCCATTGTAGTTTGGAATCAACAGTTGCTGAGTCCACAGTTTTAAGCATCTCTTTGTTTAAGATGATATTCGGTCCTTGATTATTAACATTAGGTAAGGTAAGGCAAACT
Source organism: Mamestra configurata (assembly GCA_002192655.3). Taxonomy (NCBI): domain Eukaryota; kingdom Metazoa; phylum Arthropoda; class Insecta; order Lepidoptera; family Noctuidae; genus Mamestra; species Mamestra configurata. Next base: position 128,310 of record NDFZ01004717.1, on the reverse strand, counting down.
TGATACATTTTGTTTTCTTAGCATTGAGAACTAGGTTATTTATCGTAAACCAATCCGTAACCATGGAGAGAGCACTATTTACGTCATCAAAATCTTGTCTATTTCTATCTACTTTAAAGACAAGAGAGGTATCATCTGCAAAGAGAACTACATCACAGATACCCTTTTAGAAAAATGGGAAATCATTTATATACACCAGAAACAAGAATGGACCCAGTATAGCACCTTGAGGCACACCTAAATGAACTGGTAGCCTGGAGGACTTCACACCATTGATATCTACACATTGAAACCTATTATTCAAATATGAATCAATTACGCTAAGAGCTGCCTTTGGTAGACCATAATGACGCAGTTTACGCAAAAGCGTATCATGATGTACGCAATCAAAGGCTTTGGAGAGATCACAAAAAACTCCAATTGCATTTTGCGAGTCCTCCCTTGCCTTAAATGTGTGTTTCAGGAGAGCAACACCCGCATCTGTGATTTTAGGAACGACCTTTTGTAAATCCATGCTGTTCATTATGGAGGAGGTTATTTAGATTAAAATGTCTTAATATATATAAAAAAGGTCATTATGGTTAACACCCCGACTCAGAGTACCCCGACTCGGATAGGTTAGGTAAGGAGGTGGTTATTTTTTTAAACCACCCAGAAATAGAAGCCCCGCGAAGTGGGGCTCCGTCGAACTATGTTAGCGCAGGTGGTAATCAGTTACTAGTTATGTTTTTATATCTTTTGAGTGATATGTAAAACGATTTTATATTAATGTATGTCATGCTTATAAAAATTAGTTATTCTAAAATGATATCAATCGTTTATTATATTAAATAATCGTTTAGACAAACATAATATAACTATATACTTACTATCTTAAAACGATTTACATCTACTAAACCTAAGTATGTACATATACAAAAACAAAGTGCACTCAGGCGTCAAAGTATTCCTCCGCGTCGCTGTCATCCGGAAACGTGCCCAGAAGACTGGCAGCATTGCCACGTTGAATGGCAATGCTAATTCTTTGAGCAAAGAACGAGTCAGCCCTCTGGTCACGCAAAATGTCGATCAGTCGGCGAGATATGTCCTTGAAAAGAAGACGCGCACTCGGACCCGATAATAACGATTATTTTATTAAATAATCGTTATATTTAATAAAATTATAGCATCCGTTGTTATTTGTTGTAAATATTAGAGATTTATGTCATCTATTACTTACCCAAGGATTTATTAATATTTCATTTATTTATTTTATATTACATACTAGTGGTCCCGGCAAACTTCGTACCGCCTCAGAATAATTTTTTGCCGTGTTCTTGGTTGCGGCATTATTAATGATAATATCGGCACGCTAACCTAATAGAAACTCGAAACAAACACAGCAACCGGTCAACTTCAAAACTTCTAATAGTCAAATTTTCAATCATACTTTACCATAGAAAACATTACGTTTAGCTGTTAGTTGCGTTTTGTTATATCGTGTCAGTTGCGTTTTGTTATACCATTTTTAACATATGAACGGCTTGACTGATATAAGATGTTATGACTGATATTATATCTTTTGACTGATAAATTTTTCGTTTACTGTTTGTTGCGTTTTGTAAAAAAACGGAAAAAATCCTATGTCCGTCGCCTGGTTCTAAGCTACTTCCCCACCAATTTTCAACCAAATCGGTTCAGCCATTCTTGAGTTATAAATAGTGTAACTAAATATTTCTATCAAAATATTAGCCCACCGGTATCGGGAACAGGGTCCAAGCTACCGGTGGTCAGGGCCTCTGAGAGAGGATTTCAGCATTTCATAGAAGACATGTCAGATTCATTGATTTGTATTTTCCAGTTCCAATTTATGTGCTACATGTTTGTATTTTTTTTTATGGTGTGTCCAGTAATATGCACATTTTAAACTTGTTTTTTATTCAAATAAATGTAAAAAATACGTGATGTTTTTTTTTGTGTCAGTCAACTTGACAACCGGACCACAGATATTATAATTTTTCCGTTTATTCATTTTCTAAAAACTTTCTTTTTTTCTTAATTTACATAAACTCCATCCATAAAGTTTCAATACACGGTCATATTTCGCTATATGCGGCCGGTACCTGTCTTTTTTATTTTGGTGGTTCCATAACTGACATGATAAATCAAACCCAACAAGACCTAAACTCATTGTCCATCGGGTTTCAACAAAATCTCCTAACAATCAATGCATCCACGACAAGCTACGTTATATTTAAAGCTAAAAATAAGAAAATACCACCTCATCCACCTCTTGCAATTGAAAACCAAATACTCGAGCTCAAACTATGAGAAGTACCTTGGGTTCAAGACTAGACTGCCATCTAAATTGGAAGGTTCAAATTGACTACATCAGATCCAAAATTACATCTTTATTGGGCTCACTACGTAACATCGTACACTGTCTACCATATAGTGTACGCCAGACAATATACAACTCCCTAGTAAAGCCACACATACTGTACCTAATCGAAATCTGGGGCAATGCACCTAAAACAAACTTAAAAGACCTACAAATTGCACAAAACAAAATTATTAAAATGCTTTTTCACTACGACTGCCTAACACCTACAAGTAAAATATACAAAGACACAAAACTCATGAACATTAAACAACTTCACACATACTATCACTAAGTGTACCAGCATACTCATTCAAAAGATACTTAATAAAACCATACACAAATCTCATTCACCAAAATACATCAATTACATAACCGTAGCAGTCGTAGAAAAGACCACATCGCACTTCGAGTGCGAACCACTCAAGGTAAAAGATCACTTGTTTATGAGGGAGGGCAACTTTTCAATAAATTAACGAGATAAAGGGTGCGAATTCGATGAATATTTTTAAAACCAAAGTAAAAAAAAATAGTTTAAAAAACTAAAAATAAAATAAATTTGATTAAGATTAGTGTAAAAAAGAAATGAATGTACATTATTGTTAAAAAGCGTGGGGTGCATTTAAAGTGCCTTTTAAGATATTATCAAAGTGATGATTCTTCTACTCATTATCTGTCAATAAAATGTTTATAATTATTGACACTATGCACCCCACGCTTTTTAACAATAATGTACATTCATTTCTTTTTTACACTATTCTTAATCAAATTTATTAAATTTTATTTTCTGTTTTTAAGTTGGATTTTTTTATAAAAGCGTGTTTTTTTAGTTTTTTTAAACTATTATTTTTTGTTAAAGGTTAGTTAAATAGAATATGTGTGTTTTTGTGAACAATAAAAAAGTGTGTATTATGGATAATGTTTTGCTTTGTTAGAATATGTTTTTTAATTTTAATTAATTTATCCTGGCGAATCTAATTAGGATAATCGGATATTTTATTTGAATTCTTGCATTGTCATCGATCCTTGACAGGTGTGCAAAGTTTGAACTAAATCTGATCGTTCAAAGTAGGACAAAATCGAGCTCAATACGGTCGGTTACAGACAGATATAAAAACTGACATACAAACATACAGGTGATGCTAATAAAAGCGTGTTAAAAAATACGGTCTTCAAAATATTAATATTAATTAACCAGAAAAGATTATTGCTACTAAGTTAACGTAATACTCCCTAAGGCTGCATACCTCGCGGTTGTGCAGGGTCTTAGCATTTAAGAAGCTACGACCCCTGCACTTCCGCGAGATATACTGCCTTATCACCGATGACCGTGGTTGATGCATCCGATTTGCGGTAAGCAGTGAGCGTACCCTCCTATCCAGGGCGTCAAGTTCCGTCTTAGTCCATTTATGCCGAAAGAGTACATCAATACCGGCATGACCCAACCGTTAAAGCGGCGCACCTTGTTTCCGCCTGATAAAAGACTATTTAGTACTTTGTTCAGGCGGCCAAAGAAGCGCTCCTTCAATGATTGTTTCACGTCAGCAGTATTGATGCCCAACGCTTCCGGCATACCCAAATACTTGTAAGTTTCGGTTGAGCTGAGGGATCTAAGGTGTATGGAATCCGAGAGTTAAGTTCCCATGGATTCCATAACCTCCCCTCGCTTCACATGCATGACCACCGCACATTTGTCCACACCTAATTCCATACTGATGGCGCTACTGAAGGTTTCTGTTACCTTCAGTAGCTTCAATGACTGCTGTTTTCACATCCCACATGTCGACAACCTCGCGAGCTAAGTCAAGATACTTCGTTTGTTTATCTTTCTCGGTTTTCACGAGGTTCTCGTCATGCGGGACTGCTATATCAAAAATCATTGCGCGACGCTCTAGTCGATCTATCACCACTATGTCAGACTTATTGGCAACAATAGTCCTGTCAGTCATTATAGACCGATCCCAATACAACGTACATGAAGTCGTACATTATTATTTTTATTATTAATGTATTACTGCAGTGCATTGCCCGATCTAGGGTTTATTTAAACCTGTGTTTCAGGCCATCTCACTACAACAGTTCTTCTACTAACTAGGCTTATGGGATATATGTTAATCTAAAACTAAAATTATTATAATATTAGGTTAGGTAAATAGAGTTAAATCAGCTACTTTATCAGCACCTCTAGTAGTTTTTCCGTGTCTGAGTAATTTAGTTTCGCTAAATAATCGTTATAGCGGATGTATCCATACGTCTCCCTGGTCGCACAGGTCGAGGTAAGGCACCTGAACGATACTCGCCGTGATGTGTGTGTATCCAAACGCGCTTTCGTTCACGCGCCTCGCGCCGACCAATAATAGCCGAGCCGGCGCGAATACTAGCCACTGATTTGGCTATTAGTTGGTTAGGTTGACAAATTGTAATCGTCGTCATACGATAAATATGGCGGCATTGTAATTCTGATTCTCGTGTCATAATGTTGTGATTAGTTTGATTAAAGTTTATGCCAATAGCAAAGCCCGTTTTTTACTAAAGCTGACTCACCCCGACTACATCGTATTATATTATACTACACCTAATACAACTTACATTATACACTTCTGGACACATCTATTGGCCCACCTTGAATTTTCAGTTTCGTTTGGTCCTAGCTAAAATTTTATATTAGGTCGAGCAAAAAGTTTTTATGCAGTTTTGAACCTGGCACATTCACAATTTCATTCAGTAGTCTTTTTTTGAATTTCGAACACAGAATTTAAAGAAACAAAAGACAATTTGGAGCCTGTTTGTTGATATCAAACAATCGAATACTAAGAAAACTTGGTTTTATTGGTTTACTTGGATTTAATTCTTGAAAAAGTGATTGATATCTTTGGTTTTGCAACAAACATTACTTATTCTTAACATTAAGGTGAGGTTCTATCAATAATCTATGGATACTTCACCTGAAGTCGCCGCCCAAGCTGTGGCACTTATTCAGGCCGGACACAGCCAAAGAAACGTGAGTGCTCAACTTAATTTAAGTCGATCTGCGGTCCGAAATGTTTATCGGAGGTACCTAGAGACTGGCGGCTTTGTTCGTCGCCAAGGAAGGCCACGATCTCGGGTCACAACTGAAAGGCAGGATCGATTCATCGTGACGACCAGCTTGAGAAATCGTCACCTTACCTCCATTGAGATACAAAACCAACTTCGCGACTTCCACGGAGTATCTGTGAGCGCTCGAACTGTTCGGAGAAGGTTAAAAGAACGCGATATGGTACCACACAAGCCAGCTAATGGGCCCAAACTAACGCGAGCCCACCGAACAGCGCGCCTTCATTTCGCACGCAGTCATTTAAATTGGACACAGCAAGATTGGAGCCGTGTACTCTTTTCTGATGAGTCTAAAATTGTGTTACATGGCAATGATGGAAGGAAGAAGGTCTACCGACGTAAGGGAGAGCGTTTCGCACAATGCTGCTTTGAAGAGAGGGTTGCTTATGGCGGTGGCTCATGGACTGTCTGGGGCGGTATATCCGCGAGCGGCAAAACTCAACTTGAGGTTGTTACAGGACCACGGCTGCCAACATTAAATGCTGAAAGGTACATTCGTGAGTGCTTAGAACCTCACGTGATACCATACGCGGACTATGTGGGCTCAAATTTTCTTTTATGCATGATAATGCAAGAGCCCATGCGGCCGGCATCGTCAGGGAATATCTTCGGCATGTGAACATCACAGTTATGGACTGGCCAGCCAGAAGCCCAGACATGAACCCCATTGAGCACATGTGGGACGAGCTAAAAAGACGTGTTAGGGCTCGTCAGCCAGTTGCCCAGACGATGCAGGAGTTGAAAACTGCCATAGAAGAGGAATGGGAGATGATCCCTCAAAATTGCATAGAGCGGTTGATAAACTCTATGCCTAATCGTATGAGAGCTGTGGTAGATGCCCATGGAGGCAACACGCGTTATTAAATTAAACCTTTATTTGATAAAACATGTTTTTTATTCAAAAATCAATTGCCTTTAACAAGGCGCATATCCGACTTGTTAGGCGTAGCTCCATGTCGTATGGTATTCTGAATTCAAATTTAAAACAATACGATCGAAAAAGATGGTAAAATGTATCAGGTTTAAAACTGCATCAACAGTTTTTGTTCAATCTAGCAATCATATTTGGGTAGGGGCCATCGAAACCTAAACTCTAAGATGGGCCAATAGATGTGTCCAGAAGTGTATATGTTAAGCAATTTATTGTATTATAAGTAAGGTCCTAGAAATAAATGAAATCTTTTAGTAAATGCATGTTTAGTCTGAGGGAACTCCAAATGATTTATTGAGAAATTGAACATATGTCACTTGAAACCAACTGAACTCTCTTATTATTTTTACAGAGCTTTACTTAAGTGTTGATTATTGTGTATGAGAGGGATGTATTGAATTCAAAATTGAATTTGAAATTAACGAAAGCTTAGGTAGATGTTTTTGAAACAATTAGTCATAATGAATGGCTCCGACTTTGCGTCATTCAATTTCGAAATTTGTTTAATCTCGCACCGGTAAATGTTTGTCGTAACGTCCTCACAATCCTCTAGTCCTGTGAGGTGTGAAGCTTCTCCCCTGCAGCTGCTATCGGATATTCTTGTACAAGCTGCACTAATCTGTTTTGACAAATCGGACACATCAGTATACAGATAGATAATGTTTATATAACTTATACGAGTACCTTCCATTAGAGTTTGACGGTAGCAACTGTGTCCTGAAGCTAACATCGCTTTAGCGTAGTGCTTTTCAATGACAGAGACTGCTCTTGCTCAATCAAATTCCTCGGTGTTTACAAAACCTGTTTCGCCATCAAGTGTAATAATGAAGCAATTAACCAAAATAATAATTATTGTTGTAAGCGACAGACACTGCTAACCTAGCGAAGAAGGAGGTTAACTGAAACAAAGTTTGAATACCGATAAATCATAATATCAATCACATATACCTGTAACCCAAAACAAACCTCCAATTATTACGATCGAAAGGCCTTTAGAAAACGTTTATATACAAAGAAAAAAATTAACGACACCACAAATCATGGTCAGTCTTACATAATAAAACAAACCTATTTATCTGGAAAACCTCTGTACCTCAAATAAGAGTGGCCATAATAAAAATTTATAGGCAATTTGTGGGGTGAAATACAGCTACCTTACTCCCGTCTTTGTTTGGATAATGAAAGTTTTCGGAGCCAAATACAAAGTCAGAATAAGCGTGGGTTGCCGGAATATCCTGAGCTTTTTTACTCCTGTTTTCAGTTGTTTTTTTTTAATACAATAGAACGCTAAGTTAAACTGCGAGAAACATACAAGAATTTGTAGAAAATTTGTGTGTTCAAGTAATTTGTCATTATTCCAATTACCACTCTCTGTTAGTGTTACATAGGCAATATTCCACTCCTAGACAGTTTTTGCGAGAACTCAGTTCACTTGATTGAGTTGAGACATTTACTTCTATTTATCAGGCATCAATATGATTAGTGTAATCTTTGATTTCTAATACTGAATCGACAAAATCGACATAACGTGTGCTTTAAAATACCTGGGTGGGTGCATTGAAAAATAGTCGGCCCAACACAGATCCAGCCAATACTAGAAAACAAAACTCACATTTGTTGTTCAATTCCTTGTTGTTAACTGCGCGAAGTTTGAAACGTGTGATTATTAGTTTTGTTATTATACATTTATTTGTGAAGCAATCCGACGCGATTCCCGCAAGTGGAGCAAATTGAGCAGCTTGCTGTCATTAAATACCACCTTATGAAGGGTTTATCACCAAAGGCTATCCATGAAGATACAGTCAGTACTCTCGGGGATTCCGCTTTGTTTTATTCATCAATCAAAAAATGGATAACGGAATTTAAACGTGGCAGGAGCATGAAAAACGGACACCGCTCTGGAAGGCCCTCAACCTCCACTACTGATGAAAACACTGGAAAAATACTAGATTTATGTATGGGAGCCCGCAGATTAAAAATTTGAGATATAGCTGAGACTATACGTATCTCTTATGAACGAACACAAAACAACATAGTCAACTAACTAGGTTTCCACAAAATGTTGGCAAGGTGGGTCCCGCGGGATGCTTTCAATGGAGCAAAATGAACACGACTGACTATTTCGACTGATGTTTGGAATTATTTGACGCTGATCCAGATGAATTTTTGGAACAATTTTTTACGATGGGTGAAAAATGGGTTCAACACAGTAAATAAGACATAGGCTTCATTGTTTTGGGACTTAAAAGGTGTGATGATAGTAATTATCTTGAAAAACATTGATTATTATTGCACCTTACTGCGTCGTTTACGCGAGGAAATTAAAGAAAACGACCTGGTAAGCTCAAAAGAAACATTCTATTTCACCGAAACAATGAACCTTTCCACACCTCTGTGCAATCCAAGGCTGAAATCCATAACTGTGTTTTTAAACTGTCACCTGATTTGGCACCATTGGACTTTCACGTTTTGAGAAATTTTCCACAAATGACGAAGTCAAAGCAACGGTGGACACCCTAGATTGACTCGATTGAACAATTTTTTTTTTGTTAACTGTATAAAAATAAATCTAATCTTTATTTTCTGGGTCAGGCCGAGTACTTTTCCTCGTAGAAATTTTATCAATTATTATCAAGGTGTTTTATGTTTTGTTGTGTATCAAAAATCAGTTTCATAAACTATAACCGAAGCTTTGACTGTCCCGAAAACCTTTTTTTTGAGATAGTGAAAAGTCTGTTTTATTTGAAAGCCTACATTAAGCTAAAAACAAACCATGCGAAAGACATTTCCCTAAAAATCAAAATAAAGCAAAACTACAAAGCTTCAAACCACAACCGTTTCCTTATCTCTTAACTTCAGAATAAAACTCTAGCAGCTGTTCAAATATGCTCTCAAAGCTGTACAAGCCTGGCTTACAGCTGGCAAATAGTAACTACACAAGTATTTTCAACTCGTAAGCTGATCCTATCGAGCCTAGTGACCTAGTTCGCCCAATTGACCCCAACATTTCAGCGCGACGATACGACTAATTCTCGTACAGTTAGATATACATTTTCAAAATTGAAATGGGACCTAAGTTGCATTTGGCGATGATTCTGTAACCGTTAAATTGATGGATGTTTGGCCAATGTTTGGGTGCTAAAGCTCAAGAGATCGCATAGCCCCTAGTACAATAATTAATAAAAAACAATGTTGACCTCGTGAGTTTATTTTCGCTGTTTCTTCTCTGGGTAGTCATCTAGGAAACCCGGCCTTATCTAGAGTTTGCTAGGAAATATTGAAATGTTAAAATATATATACACTTCTCATCAAAAAAATCGAAACACCTCGCAGTTTATGATTTGATAAGGATTATCAGAAAAATGTGTATATTTAGGAATAAATGTAAAATGTCATTTAATAGTGAGTAGTATGAGGTTTTTAAATCCTAATGTTAATGTTCTAAATTCAAATTAAGTCTTCATAGGTTTCGTATTTTGTATAATGAGTAATTTTTACCCTGTATGGAATATGAAGGAAATGGGTAAAACAACACGCGTAAATGAAAAAAAATGTAAGAAACGTTTATTTAATAACTTGTATTCCCTCCGCGAGCTCTTATTACTGCTTCCATACGGTTCTTCATCGATCGGATGAGAGTCACGATCACATGTTGTGGTATATTATCCCATTCCTCTTGGATTGCATTTTGCAGCTGGCTAAGTGTTTCTGGGGCTGGATCTCTTGCTCGAATTCGTCTCTTTAATTCATCCCATAGATGTTCAATGGGATTCATGTCCGGGCTTCTTGCTGGCCATACCATAATGGAGATACCGACTTCGGTAAGATAATCTCGTACGACGCCCGCGGTGTGAGCTCTAGCATTGTCGTGCATGAATATGAAGTCGTTGCCAATAAAATGTGCATAGGGCATCACATGAGGTTCAAGACACTGTTCGATGTACCGATGAGAGTTTAGTGCAGGCAGCCGTGGCCCAGATACAAAGGCAAGTTCTGTCTTACCGTCGGCGCTGATTCCTCCCCAAACCGTCCACGAACCGCCACCATAGCTGACCTTTTCTTCAATGCAGCATTGTGCAAAGCGTTCTCCATCTCTTCTGTAGACCTTGTTCCTTCCGTCGTTACCATACAGCATAATTTTACACTCATCAGAAAACAGTACTTTGCTCCACTGAAGGTATGACCAAGTTAGGTGCTCGCGTGCAAAGTTAAGGCGCGCTCTTCGATGGTCTGCAGTTAATTTCGGCCCATTCGCTGGCTTATGCGGTGCCAATCCGCGTTCCTTCAACCTTCTTCTTATTGTAGAGTCACTTACAGCTACTCTTCGTACAACGCGAAGCTGCTGCTGCAGTTGAAAAGCGTTAAGGCGTCGATTTCGTAAAGAGGTTGTTACAATAAATCGATCATCTCGCTCAGAAGTGACCCGATTCCTGCCAGATCCTGAACGGCGCGTGAACGAACCAGTCTCCCGATAGCGTTTGTAGACTCTATGAACAGATGATAAGCTTAGATGCAATCTTGCAGCCACAACACGCTGACTAAGTCCAGAATCCAGCAATGCCACCACTTGGGCGGCTTCTGCGGGCGAAGTATCCATATGTTTTAGAAAAAAAAGTTTTTTCAGACGTCCCAAAGTCACAGTAAATGAAATAAGAAACAAAAAGTTTAAAGACAAGCGCTAATTTTAGTTTTTAAACGAGAAACGTACTCCAACCCTAAATACACATTTGTCTCAAAACAGTGATTAATTTCATTTATAGGATAAACAAATGAAATTCTAATTTCGAATTTTGATTTTTTTCTTCTTACTGTAATGACCAAACTGCCAGCTACACAATAATGTTTTTTTTTTCATGGAATTAATTCTCTTTTGTAAAAAATTAGGACAAAAACAATAAAAACGAAAGTGTTTCGATTTTTTTGATGAGAAGTGTATTATTTTTAAACTGCATATTTACAAAATAATTAAGTATAATTTATCATTTCAATTGGTGGTTGGACTTTGGATGTGTAATCAGTAAAATAATTGTTTTCTTCTGGTAATGCGTACTCGGCGTATTATTTGCAACACTTCAGCATGAAGATATGCGTAAAATTAGAAACGTAATATTTAAAAAAGTGTTGAATCAAAACATCGGCATGAGTATTGTACTGAAAAACATTTTCCTGTTTTCAGTTAATTTCAACCAGCTTGAAACTGTGCCTCATCATTTTCCAGAATGAAAACAGACCATTCTCTCCACGCAAAATTATGTAAACAGCTTAATATGGACCTTCTTTCAGAAGAGAATTTATCACTGTGGTTGCCATGACAACCACTTTTTTCCTGTTCATTCGGAATTATTTCATTTAGTCCCCCATATTCAGCTATTTTAATCTATTAAGGGGTAGCTTCCGGGCTCCAAGGGGTTGTTTGCTTATCCTTTTCAGAAAGTTTGCTGTAGCCTTTTTGAATTTATATTATGGATTTCAGGATTATATGGATGATTTCTTCATTGCCATGTATGTTTTGGTTGCCATTGCTAATATCCTAGTTTGATTTACAATATGTAGAATCACATTAGTATTTCTGGTTGAAATATTATTTCTATCCACTGTGGCTCTTGGGATAAAATTATTATATAACAGTTCCTAAAAAAAGGCTAAAAAGGAATATTAACAACATCGAACCCTAAGCTTTTTAGCGGCTACGGCATACGGCTGTTTTTAATTCAGTTACAAAAGTACGTTTGTCTTTTTTCAATCAAACAGATGGTGCTGCTGTTCTCGCAGCATCGAACAAGTTTAAGATCTTGTTATGTCGCGCCATTGAGCCCGATCTTTGGCTTCACAAGTCCAATTTCTGTCTGAACTCTATTTCCCGCGCTATCAAGATAAGTTAGTCGAATTTAAGCAGGTTTATGAATAAGTAAAATAGAAATTGCATTGGATTCAGTGATCTTTCTGATTTTTCCAACAGCTCTGTGATTTAAACTTTCAAAATTCAAGAGAAGTTTTAGAACATCATTTTACCCCATGAATGAAACGCAAGTACGTATTATTTTGTGTTTCATAAATTGGTATCTCAAATAAACATAACCGATCTGTCTCGTAGTCGTCTATTTGGTGGCAATGATGATAAGTACATCTGGTTTATAGGCTGAGATTCTAGAGCTGCTAGATCTCCATTATATTCTCGCTAACAAAATATGTGGGATAGAGTAGTGTGAGTAGGTATCTACTTTTAACATATGCATACCTGCTAGCTTGGGCCGACGCCAATTTTTTTCTTCGATTTATCATAGGTATTCCAGTAGTCTAAAGAGGTGCTTCGCATCCTCCCAAATCATGACTGACTTTAGCTTTCGTTATTTGCACTTTCTAAATAAACTATGCCCACATTTTAGCCTTGTGAATAGGATCTCACTCGAGGTGGCGACCAGCTCATAGACTATCGCAATGACTAATCAGTCGTTAAAATATTATTTAATTACGAATTATTAAACAATATTCTGTAAAACATACATAAAAATCAGCACCCAGACTTAAAAAAGAGATTCAATGGCTTTATATAGCACCTAATACCTGGAAATCGGCCGTTGGCCCAAGTTAATGCCCCTGGTTAATAGTACATACTAACACTATACCCTATCCCACACATTTTGTTTGTGAGAAAAATCAAATCAAATCATTTATTTATTTGCAAACATGGGTATAATAGTACAAAGGTATTTTTATAATTATAAAGATTTCCATATTTTAGCGTCACATGGTCATGCAAAGGTTTACAATTACGCATATTTATTGAAAATAAGTGGCAGATCATTGGAATTACAATATAAATATAAAAAAAATAAGAAAATGAGCAGATCACAATAATTATGTCAATCAGAATAAAAGTATGTCAATCAGTTAGTGAATCGTCATTAAGAAAAAAATTATCAAAATAAGGCAGGTCTAGCAGATCTGGGGGATCTAAGTCCATTATGATTGCCATCATATGAAATAATACCGTTGACCAAGACAGTACCTAAACTAAGTACCCTAAGACCCAAGTGACCTACGTATTTATTTGTCCGTGGTGTGATATGTATAATTATGTACTTACCTGCTTTATTTATTTATCGTCACTCGAACGGTAGTTGCTGAAAACCAGCACCGTTGAGTGTTGGATTTGTCCAGAGTCACGGCATATGCTGAGCAACGACCAATTCTTGCTCGGAAGCGACGCACAACATGGGTTTATTTATATTTTCGATATTATTATTTTGTTTTTATATTGTCGCTGTCTGTCAGTAAGTGTCGGACGTCATGCCATAGAGACAACTGCTGAACTGTGTTCTGTTTTATCTGAAGTGTGATCAGAGACTACTACTAGTCGTAGAAAGCTGAAATTTGGCTAGTAGGTTCCTTGGGGAAAGTAGGGGAGCACTATGAGGAGGATTTCCGAAATTTCTATGGGAACGGGATTTTTTTTTATAATTTTCGCAATAGACCGAGTAAGTTTCTTAGAGAAAGAAAATTTGGAAACCCATAATGGACAGGATAATATCAGTCGAGCCAGCTAGTACAATATAAAATGGTAGCTTACTATGCTACGAAGGGCCTGGCTGACGTGTACAGTACAGGCTCATTTCCTTTCATGATTTATTTGAAATTCTTAAAAGTTTGAAATGAAATCATTTTCATGATGATCACAGAATAACCTCGAACTTTTAAGGGTCCCCCTATTTTACCGATGCAATATTGTCATAATATCTATGTCACAGAATGATACCGAATTTATTTCATACTGGCTACATGGCTAATACACGAAAAATATTATTTTAAAGTTCGTTACAGACCTTTGTTTTGAAGTAATCAAATACAGTTTTCTATGCAGTAGCGTGCTCTTTGCCGTAGCTTCAGAAGTATGTACCCTCGAATTACTAAAAAAAAAGAATACAAATGACTAGACCGTATAGATTCACGTGGATACGTGATGGTAAATTAATTCAAAGTGAAAACAGCGAGTACCATCTTAGTATTTTGTTTATTCCATTCATGATAGAATCTACTTTACATGGATATCAAAATCAAAATCAAATCAAAAATTAAAATCAAAAGTCATTTATTCAAATTAGGCTGAGTGCCAGCACTTTTTGAACGTCAAAGTTCTACATAAAGACAATCCCCCAAAACGCCCGCCCGTCACTGCTTCCTAGTGTTTTAGCTGGGAAGAAGTGGCGCAACAAACTCCCCAGCAACACATCTGTCTGTTCAGTTATAAAAACTTTTAATTTATACAGCAGTATGCAAAGTTTACAAAACATGTCACAGAAAATTGTATATCTAATAAGTAAATCAATGAAATTAATTGACACTTGTTAGCTAGTAGCACACTCCATTATGCCATCAAAAACAAATAAACTCAAGCATTAACAAGTAAATCTAACTAATAACCATATGTTAAAATCACATGGTTAAGTTAAATAAATTACAAGGTATTAACACAGTAAAAATAGGTTTGTTATCTTAAGGTTTATTTTTGTTTGCTCCGTTCACGTTATAGTCTGCTTTACTACTTTACCGATGCGGTATTGTCTGAGTGTCAATGTTAATAATACAAATTAAATTAAAATAAAAAAGCCTTTTATTTCTTTCAGAAAACAAAATTTACATTTTACAAGTTAGTTATTTTTGTTTAATGTTTGGAAGTTACTGTTTTGCATATAGAATTTTGGATGTGTTACTAATTTAGTTGTAGTATACGTATGTATATATATTTTTTAAATTATTCTGTAAGAACCCCTCTGCGGGTGAAGGCCTCCTCCAACTTGAGCCAGTTTTCTCTGGATTGCGCTCTTTGTGTCCAGTTTGGACCCGCTATACGTTTAATTTCATCCTCCCATCTGGTGGGAGGTCTCCCTTTCTTTCTTTTGCCATCTGGTCATCCCTTGGTTGCCACTGCCTCATTTTAATATTTCATACTATAAATTGTTTTTTTTCTTTCTTTACATTGTTCTCATATATAGAAGCAACAAGGTTTATGTAACCAGGATTTTTGTAAACATAAAATGATTTAAAAGAGTGTCCGTGGAGTTTCTTGCACGTTCTTCTCCATAGAGATCTACGCTTGCGAACGTGCAAATAGCTTCATGTTTTTGACGGACTGACTTTGACAATTCAAAAGTACCTGATAATGGTTTATTTGAAATAAATGCTTTGACTTT
>NDFZ01004717.1:0-112554 GCA_002192655.3 Mamestra configurata | reverse complement strand
GTGTATATGGTCGACAGTAGAGAAACCTTGCCGGAATCCTGCCTGTTCCACAGGTTGTCTTTTTTGTAATGTAGAGCTAATCTTTTTAGTCAGGATTATAGAAAATAGCTTATATGCGCTCGACAGCAGACTTATAGGTCTGTAGTTCCCAATATCATTTGGGTCGCCTTTTTTGTATAGCAGTATAATGTTAGATTCAGACCATTGAGTGGGGGTAACTCCAGATTCTAGGATAGAGTTGAATAAATTTGTAAAGGGTGTAGCTAGTATTGGGGCGGATATCTTTAGAGTCTCGTTTGCTAGGTTGTCTGGGCCCGGGCTTTTGTCTAATTTCAATTTGTTCAGTGCCTCAATGACGTCGTTTTCTTCAATTAGTATATTATCATTGCTGCTGTTATTTTGGTTCTCGAGATTGGTGTCTTCTGGCTCTTTTGTGCTGTAGAGATCCCTGTAGAACTCTGTCGCTATGCTAATGATGTCGCCGCGATTGTTCTTAGTTGAGTCGCCTCGTTTTAGATTTTCGATCCAAGTTTTATTTGGTTTCAGTTCTTTGTATGCCTTTTTTGTGCTGCCGGTTTGGTTTAGATGTTTTTCAATAGTTCTATATCTGTAGTCGGCATAGTCTTTTTTATGCATTTATTGACAAGCTTGTAAAGCCCCGAAATTTCATTTCTTGTTGCTCTGGTTTTATTTGAAATTTTTTGCAGGTCTTGTCTTCTTTTAAGAAGTTTTAATGTACGCTCTGAAATTATTTTGTGGACTTTCTTTATGTTTTGTGCTGCTCTGGCGTTTTGCAAGCTTAATGTAATGAATCTGATTAAGTTGTCGTAGTACTTCTGGACTGGTATATTAATCTCCGCGAGCAAATGATCCCTTGATAAGTAGTAGTTTAGGTGTTCTTTGAACTTGGTGATTTCGTCTTCGCTTGTTATTGTGTTATGTTGACAGTTGGTAAACTTTGTTCTGCTTATTTTGAAATGTGTGTCATATGATATTGTAGCTCTTACTGGCCTGTGATCAGAAGGGTAGTTAATGTTCAGTACTTCTATGTTCTTAAACAGACGAGGTCGATTTGACAACACAAAATCGATTTCATTTTTGCTAGCTCCATCCGGTGATCGCCAAGTCCATTTCTTTTTTGGTTTTTTCTTGAAGAAAGTATTCATAATGGATAGTTTGTTTTCGCTGGCGTATTCGATTAGTCTTTGTCCTCTCTCATTTCTGATTCCATATCCGTGTGATTTCAAGATTAGATGTTCCTCATTTTTTGATATCCCAATTTTAGCATTTAGGTCACCCATCAGTATAAAGTCTTTGTGCGCTAGTTCTATTGCCCTATTAACTGTCGCATAAAAATTATCAATTTCCTCATCGCTTGCTTGTGCAGTGGGTGCATAGACTTGAATGATGGATAAACTGTTCTTCTCTAATTTCAGGTTCAATAAGGCTACTCTTTCAGAAAGACCAAGGTATCCTTCTATATTATTTTTAAGATGGTGTTTAACTATAAAACCTATGCCATGTCTTCCAGGTGTGTAGCCTGTATAGCAGAAAATGTAGTTTTCATGTTCTTCAATTTTGTTTCCAGTGCGTCTTGTTTCGGCTAATCCTATTATGTCGTAATTAATTTCTTTGAGCGCTTCATCTAGCTCTAACAAACGATCGTATGATGAGAGTGATTTAACGTTATATGTCAGAATGTGAAGCGTTTTTTGTGGGGTTTTTTCATTATTTGGAGGGTTGTTTGGAGGGTTTTGGTCATATTCTTCCACGGTGACCAGCCGGCTTGGAAGATGTTTCGTTTTTTGTCTATTTTTAATGTAGTTTTGCGTGTGAGAGGGGGGCTTTAATTGTTATATGTTATTAGTTTTGTTTTCCTGGTTTTTCGATGTGTTAGACGGGTGCTTATGGAAGAAATTCATTATGCCCGGTTTTATTGCCCCCCCCGTGTCAATGTTACGTTTATTTAATTACGGGTAATGTTTGTATTTATACACACTCCCTGTGTCGAATGTTACATAATAATTGGTCCCAATTCTACTATGTTATTTTAAATTCAATTTATTAATTAAATACAGAAATATTAGACAGTATTTAAAAAAATAGAATATAAGATATATTAACATTTAAAAATATAAAAAAGTGTAACTGGTTTCAGAAACAGGTTCTCAGCTACCACCGGCAGTCAGTTTAGAATAAAAATACAGCAAACTGTTAGTATATTTTAACCTAACTGCGTAAATATGAAGGTACGCAAAACAAAATAAAATAGAAAAGAAGGAAGATTCTATGTTACCCGAATACAGCTTTGCGCAAACTCTTTCTTTATTTATTTATTTATTGCTGTGATTTTTGGTACATTTTACATGAGATCTTCATAATACATAATTAGTTCCCCAAAAATCTACCTTAAAGGTGTACATTCTTTCACATAGTTAGTAATTATTATAAAAAAGAAAATAAAATAATTACAACAAAACACAACATAACTTAAGATAGAAAAAAAACTCTTTATTACATTCTTTCTAAGAACAACAAGCAGTCCAACGATATCTACGAGTCTCATGCGAGGAATAAAAGTACTAGCAGAGTAAAAAGCAAACCAACATTGTTCTTCTCTAAAGCAGTCCAGGACAGCAGGTGAAGTCCCTATTATTCCATCACACGATGCACTGCATGTATCCAGTCATGTTTGTATTAACTAGCACTCGCTAGGTTGTATGTTAGATGCTTCTTAATGGATTTATAAAAGTCACTTGTAGTTAAAGAGCGTTCGTTGTTTAGATTGTGTGATTCACTTGAGTAGCTAGTAGTAGCTAGGTATAGTCACAGTACTAAAGGTCTATTTTAGTTTGCACCGTTCACGATATAGTCTGCTTTCCTATGTTACCGATTCAATATTGTCATAATCTCAATGTCACAGAATTATACCGAATTAATTTCCTACAGTGGCCAATGCACCCAAAAGATTATTTTAAAGTTCGTTACAGTACAGACCTTTGCTTTGAAGTAATCAATTACAATTTTCTATGCAGCAGTCTGCTCATTGTTGAAGCTTTAATAACATGTGACCTAGACTTGATAAAATAATAATAATACGAAATTTCCGTTCCTGATAGGATCAACCTATGCATAAGTGTTATAATATCAATTTAAAATCCCATTTATTTTTAAATTAATTTTGAAATTATACACAATGCATAAAATTACGCACAATGTATGCAGTGCACCTACCGAATGTGAAACTTATCGATTCGTTTATCGATGTGATGTTAAGTGCCTACCTCACAGCTGTTCTTCTGTATGGCAGTCCAGGATTGCAGGTAAATTGATGCCTGGAAAAAATTTGGATGGTGATAAAAAGTTAGGCACTATGAGTTACTGTTTAAGGGTTCCTTAAACAGTAACTCATAATAATAGTGGCAAACTGAGCTTGCTTCAACTATCTTCCTCCAGGACAGTTCAGGATTTCGGGATACATCTTAACCATCCATCACACGATGCGCCGAATATATCCAGTTTGTTTTTATGAACTCGCACTAGCGGGGTTATGTCAAGCGCTCCTTAATGGACATGTAAGAGTCATATGGCTTGAACTTGAATAGATTACTATGTCTAGTCACTAGTCACAGTAAAAATAGTTGCGTTACTTTAAGGTATATTTTTGTTTGTTCCGTTCACGATATAGTCTGCTTCCAATGCAATATGTCTTACGATATTGTGAATACAGTACCGCTATGTTAAAAAATGGTTGATATTTCTACGAACATTGATGAAATATCGGTGTCAAAGTTAGTTACGTGTCAAGTTGAAGAATGCAAAAGTTTGATTTCTTGCCCTAGTGGCTGTTTAACAGTTGTTACCCAAAATATTCGCAGTTTGTCTCGAAATTTTGATGCATTTGCGGTGTTCCTGTCCAGATTGGGCATCGGCTGTGACATAATTTTTCTAACAGAGTGTTGGTTATCTCGTAACCCCGTCTTACCTAATCTCGACGGATATAATCGATTCTCTTCAAACATTATTTTTAACAAAAATGACGAAGATCCAGTTTTTCATAAAATAAGTCTCCATGCTATTTGCGAGGAGCTGCCATGCCAAGACTGTAATTGCCGCGTCCTAAAAATCGGTACCGAAACTGCAATAGTGGTAATCTATAGATCCCCGGCAAACCGAAATACTGATGCTTTTCTTTCATCTCTCAATAAGATCTTGACTAGTCTTGGTACCTTTAAAAATGTATCTGTCATTGGAGATATTAACATAAACATTTGCCCTGAAGACCAAGTAGCTAAATCCCTAGAGTATTTAAATCTTTGTGCATTCCATGGTATCTTACCAGCCCATACACTGCCCACGAGAAGCGGCAGAACGTGCCTTGATCACGTGATGCTTAAAACTCCATGTCAGGCGGTCACTGCTGTTTTGCATTCAACAATCACTGATCATCAGGCGGTTTTACTTTGTCTTCATCGTACACAGGCACGAACATTTGCCCACGATTCCGTTTACAAAATAAATGTTGAAAAAATAAATTCAAATTTATCCCAAATTAATTGGCAACTAGTCTACTCTATATCTGACCAAATATTGTCATGGATTTTTTTGCTACAACTATTGAACGTGAAATTGCAGCAAACACTACCGTCCTAAAATTATCGAATCGTAATAAAATTATTAAGCCATGGATAACCCCAGAATTGATGCGTTCCATGAGACACCGGGATAGATTACATAAAAAGTTAAGAAAGTCACCTGCAAACAACACGCTTAAAATTATCTACACTAGATACCGAAATTGTTGCAACCGTCTATTAAAAAAAGTTAAAACGTCGTATGAAAGGAATCTCTTGAAAACTGCAGGCAATAATAACAAAACAAATAGGATGCAATAAAGACTATTACCAACACTAAGAAGGCTAAAAATATCGCGACAGAATTAATTAATGCATACAATACAAGAGCGTCGGTAGGAAAATAGAATGACTTTATCAGGGTTGGCAAAGATCTAGCTGATGGTACTATAAACTGTGCAAATCCAGAACACTTTCATTTTGCAACTGAAAACGCAAAACCCTGTCTTGAATCTCTAGTCTTATTGGACACAGATGAGGCGGAGGTTAAGAGTTTAATCATGGGTCTGAAAAACATATACCAAATAGCCTTCTTAAAGAGAATAAGCACACGTTTGTGCCCCTTTTAACACATCTTTTTAATGCTTGTTTATCACAAGGTGTCTTCCCTACAGTCTTGAAAAAGTCAGTGGTGCATACGATACAGAAATCCGGAGATAAAAACCGCATCACCAACTATAGGCCCATTTCCATCTTGCCCTCTATCTCAAAGTTCCTGGAACGCATCCTTAATAAAAGACTCACAAGTTACCTAGAAACAAATAAACTTCTTTCTAATAATCAATTTGGTTTCATAGCTGGAAAGTCAACATGTGATGCGGCCCATGAGCTTGTTGATTATGTGGTAGGAAATTTAGATGCGGAGAAAAAGACTGTAGGCATATTCTTGGAATTGGCTAAAGCCTTTGTCACGGTCTCTGAGCCATTGCTTTTACAGAAACTGTAACGAATAGGCGTTAGAGGAGACCAACTCAAAATATTAAAAGACTACCTTTCTGACCGTAAACAATGTGTGAAAATAAATGATAACATAAGCAGTGACCTTCCTGTCTCCTTCGGTGTCCCTTAAGAAAGTATTTCGGGTCCTAGTCTATTTCTTATCTATTTAAATGAGCTCTGTGAGCTAAATCTTGCCGGAGGTAAAATTATATCGTACGCGGACGATACAGTGCTTCTATTTTCCGCGGACTCTTGGGAGAATGTGTACAAGAGCGCGCAGCATGGTTTTAACATAGTAAGCCACTGGCTGCAGCAGAATTTTCTTACTCGTAATGCAGGTAAAACGCACTATCTCATCTTTTCTATGCGAAACAGTAATTCCCCGCCCTCATCTCTCTCCATAATAACACACAATTGCTGTTATAACCTAAGCTGTTCTTGCCCTGACCGAATTAAAGTAAAATATTTAGGAATCATTATTGATAATAATCTATCTTTTCGACCTCACGTTGACATGATTACTTCTAGGGTAAGAAAACTGATATTTGTTTTTAAATACCTAAGAAATGCAGCTGAATCTATATTAATGAAGCAAGTTCTAACACTTGGACAATCTGTCCTGCAGTATTGTATTTCTGTGTGGGGAGGCACGTCTAAAACTATACTCAAACCGTTAGAAGTTGCACAAAGAGCAATACTCAAAGTCAGCACTTTCCGGCCCTATCTGTTCCCAACATACCTTCTGTACCAGTCAAGTGAGGTCCACATTGACCGGCAGCTCGATGTCCTGCACGCAGTCTTGAGACACCATGCTAATACAGACTATGACAAGCCCTCTTATCTATCCAAGCGCAGAACAAAGGTCATCGCAAACAATAAACTACCGACCTTCAAACATCCATACGTTCGAAAGTACCATTGTTTCTTAGGCTCTTTTCTGTATAAAAGACTGAATAAACTTATATGTGTATATATGTACCCCTTAAGTAAGAAGAAATGTAAACTTACAGTAGTAGAGTACATTATTCGCAAGCTAAAGCACCGAGACTGAAAACCTGTTGGATGTAGTTAAGTAACTTATAATGATAATACTCACCCTCCCACACACAGTCACTCATTTACACTCAACTCACCGGAGGCCAGACCTATACAACTAATTAAGATTTTTCTCCTACACCTGTCACTTCCTTGAATAATATTATAGAAATATATTTATAAGGTCTACTTTAGTTAATTCCCAAGTGTCGCCTGCGACGGAGGTTTGAGCGCTGATGTCTGAAATACAGATATTTTATATCTAGTTCAGACACAGATGTCCAATATCTGAACTTGGAATTAAGTGTATTGTAGTGTATGTTATTTAAATGGCTGTATGTTTTAGAACAAATAAATTATTATTATTAATTAATATTATTATTATGTTTGTATGAACTTGCAATACTCACGAGTATTTTAAGTGAAGTCAGCAAAAGTCAGCTGATTAAATAACGATACAAATTTAATACGCCAGAGTTGCGGAATTGTTCGAAAGAGTTCCGCGGCCCTGGAACGCAAAGTACATTGAAAGGGACACAGGGGGTTTTAGTCAATAAGAGTCTGACACTCTTCCGCTCTGTCTAGACCAGGACGAATTCCATGCAAAAATAAAAGGTTTAGAATCAGTATAAATGATTTCGTTCCCTAAGGTCTATTTTGTTGATTCCGTTCACGATATAGTCTGCTTTACTACTTTGCTGATATCTAAATGTCACAGAATGATACCAAATTACCTATTAAAAAGTCACTAACAAACAAATTAGGCAGATTTTATTTGAATCAATGGTCAGGCCACTAACATAGATAGTGAGGAGTTTGTTCCTATTTAGATCTTTGCTTTGAAGTTATCAAATACAGTTTTCTATGCATTGGTCTGCTCATTGCTGTGGTTTTAAAAGCATATGCCCTAGACTTGATAAAACAAAATAATACGAAATTTCCGTTCATGATAGGATCTATTTTACTGCTCTACCGATGCATAAGTGTTATAATATCAATTCAATCTCAAACCATTTATTTGAAATAATCGATTTTGGGGCTTTTTGAACTATCCTGCTGAATTGTCATTATGTCAATGACGCAGAATGATATCGTATCACGTTGTTTTAATTACGAATTATGTTAGTATTAATTCGCACTCCCTGGGTCGGATGTACGTAATAATTGGTCTCAATCATACCCTTTTATGATATGTTTCTTCAATATATTCACAAAAAATTACATTTGAAACGATGGGAAAAATGAAATAATCGGTATCAGGAACGAGATCTTAGTTTTCAAGGTTTTAGAGAGAAGAACATCCTAACATTATGAACTGCTCTGAACTGCTGCTGCGAGTTACCGCGGCCCTGGAACGCAAATGGGTTTCAGTTAGTAAGAGTCTGGCACTTTCCCGCTCCGCCCAGACCAGGCGGACTCAATGATGACTTTCCATACAAAAAACAAGGTTGTTTCGTCACAGTAAAAATAGGTTCGTTATATTAAAGTCTATTTATTTTGTTTCATACATTATTACCCAGTCCACTAAAAAGGTAATTTTTATAAGTTCTTTTTTATTTAGACATTAATTTGTTTTTAAGTAATCACACACAGTTTTCTATGCAGTAGTCCGGTCATTGCCGTAGTACTTCTAAAGTATGTGCCCTCGACTAGATAAAATTAATAAAAATGCGAAACGAAAACGAAGCTGACTGACGAATGACTTGACCATACAGATTCACGTGCATACATGATTGTAATGTTAATAAAGCAAAACAGCATTTTTTTTTTACTTTATTCATGATTGAATCTACTTTACTGCTTTACCAATGGACTACTTTCATAACGTCAAAGTTAAAAAATTATACCAAATTGCCAATTAGAAATGTGACACTCATTGAATGATACAGGTGTGAGTTTTATTTCTTAAAATTATATTTTCAGTTCGTTACTAGTTTCACTTTTGTTTTCAAGTATTGTCGTATAAAATGCTGCTCATTGCTGAAGCTTCAAAAGAACTTAACGAATAGACTTTATACATGGATATATTTTAGGTCAACTTTTTCTGTGAACCATCTACCACCAACATTTTTGAATGCCTGAAAAAGTAGTTTCTTTTCTTGCTCAACTAAATACATCATAAATTTCATTAGCCTCCCAAAGTAAATGAAAAGTTTACTTTTGACTTTTGTTAGATCTGTGTATTTTGAGGTGGCAGGACTAACTATTTTGATAGTGTCTATATCAATCTATTCTGTAGTATATATTTTAATCGGAAGAAAACAATGAGAGTGAACGACCGTTATAAAGTTTGTGTTTAAGTTAAATAGGTTACTAGGTTTAGTTACAGATAAACTTTACGGTTAAGTCTATTTTATATCAGATGCAGTATTTTTACAAAATCAATGACACTGAATAATACCGAATTACTTTTATTTAATTACGAGTTATGTTTGTATCGGATGTTACGTAATAATTGGCCCTAATTTATACCATTATTATTATATGTATATGACATTTGTATTCACACTTATAAATTACATTTGATTTATAAATATTTAAACTGAATGTGGAAACCGACCCCAATATAGTTAAATAATGATTGTTATTGAGATTTAATTATTAGTTGAATAAATTACTTGGCACAGTCACAGTAAAAATAAGTCCGTTACCGTAAGGTCTATTTTTGTTTGCTCCGTTCACGATATACAAAGTGTGCTATACTGCTTTACCGAAGGAGAATTGTAATAATTTCAATGTCACAGAATGATACCGAATCACTAAATAATAATCACCAACAATTAAATGGATCAGATTTTATTCCATATTGTGGCCAAGCTAGTTAGAAGTTCGTTTCTATTTAGCTGTGCTCACACTAGGAATTTTTCTTGCATCGTGGGTTTATAAATATACATACTCACACACACAAATTTTGCTTTGAAGTAATCAAATACAGTTTTCTATGCAGTAAACTGCTTATTACTTTAGCTTTAAAAGCAGGTGCCCTCGACTTAAGATAAAATTTCTTAAATTTTTAATAATATTGTGATATTATTAGAAGAAGAAATAGGTAAATGATGTTCAAGAACTAAAAACAGTATTTCGGAAAAATAAAGAGTATTAAAAGCGTTTTTCAGATGTTTTATGTTTATATACATATTTCTTGCAAATGTAAACATATGTATGAGGGAGGTGCTAATAATAATGTCAGGTGAATTCTAAGAAACTTTATCTACTGATACTATCTAAAACGATCAAATTGTATCTAAAGATACGTTCGAAATTTTCAAGCGAGCTATTTTTACACCCAGATAGTTTAGTTTTGCGCATCAACACAGCGCCCGTGACTCTCAGCACCTTTAAGCATAAATTACATTATTTTACTGTTTATATAACTTTACAAAATCCGAATAAATAAACGTACCTACATTTGTAAGATTATTATTTGTAAGGTCACATGTTTCCGCATGACTCAAAATATGAATAGTTGCCGAACCGTTGGTGTTTTGAAGTCCAAGAAAAGTTGCCGCGATGGGAATCTAAAGGGTCTTTTAAGGATGACTTTTTAATTACAGCTCTCCCTTACCTTAAGGTCTATTTCTTTTTGCTCCGTTCACTACATAGTCTGCTGCTTACATTGCAATATGTCTTAAGATGCAGTGAATTAAGTTACACAGTACAGATATATTTGTATGAACTCGCACTCACTAAATTGTATTTTAATTGTCTTGTTAATGGATATATAAAGTCAGATGATTAAATGACGATCATTTTACAATATTTTAATTGAATAGGCCTGCGTAGCGGAATCGTTCGAAAGAGGCCAGCGTTGCGAAATTATTCGAAGGAGTTCCGCGGCCCTGGAATGCGAAGTGCATTTAAAGGAACACGGGTGGCTTTTAGTCTACAAGAGTCTGACACTCTTCCGTTACCTTAAGGTCTATTTTTGTTTGTTCCGTTCACGATATAGTCTGTTTTACTACTATGCCGATGTAGTATTGTCATAATGTCAATGTCACAAAATGATTCCGTATAACTTATTATAAAATTCCGCTAACAAACAAATTGAACAGATTTTATATCATACAATGGCCAGTCTACTAAAGAGATAGTTAGAAGTTCTTTCCTATTCAGACGTTTGCTTTGAAGTAATCAAATACAGTTTTCTATGCCGTAGTCTGCTCATTGCTGTAGCTCTAAAAGCTAGCCCTAAGCCCTAGACTTGATAAAATAAAAATAGTACGAAATTTCCGTTCATTATGGAATCTAGTTAACTGCTCTACCGATGCATAAGTGTTATAATATAAAAGTCGCATGGTTTTAAGTTGAATAGATTACTAGGTATAGTCACCGTAAAAAAATGTATGAGATGAAAGCGAGAAAATGCACCTCTTTGGGCTATCCGACAGTATTCTTACAGCAAAGCTGGGCTTAACCAATGATTCGACTATAATCGCGAGTCGGCGCGTCTTCATTCTTGAAGACGCGTGTGTGCGCCTAACAGCCTAAAGTTTGTTTATCGATAACACTAGTACAATAATCATGGCATATGGCATCTCGTGCAAGCACATCGCGATTTATTACTGTATAAGTGTTGCCAGTTTTTCAATGGACTTAACAAGATTGAATCGAACCTCTAAGAAACTTAAATATTCCTCTCCTTACCACGCAAACATATTTATGACGTTAACTTTTACTTTTTTCCTCCATGGGCCGTTTGTGTTATCTCCATAATAAAAAATAACGAACTTCTAACAAGCTTAAACAATTTGTATGTCTCATTCCCCGATGCTCCTTGTAACTTTTGCATTCGACGACTTTATTTCTGGAAAAACACATTTATGACTTCTGTCTTTTTTCTATAAAAGGCCGACTTTTTGAGTCCAAAAAGACAAATTACAGACTTTTAACGAGCTTTAAAATTAT
The DNA here is from genome assembly GCA_002192655.3 of Mamestra configurata. Classification (NCBI taxonomy): domain Eukaryota; kingdom Metazoa; phylum Arthropoda; class Insecta; order Lepidoptera; family Noctuidae; genus Mamestra; species Mamestra configurata. The sequence goes on along the minus strand of NDFZ01004717.1, from coordinate 101,041 downwards.
ATATTGATAATTCACCGGCGCTCATTGTAAGTTCTGCATTCGACAACTTTATTTCTAGCAAAACACATTAATGACTTCTAACTTTTTTCTTCAAAGGCTGATTTTTTTGTGTCGCTTTCAAACGAAATCAGTTTTATTATCCGACGCTTCCTATAATGCCTCCAATCATTGTTTGCATTTTAAATTTTTAATGATCGAAACTTTTTTCTATGGAGTAACTTTTGTGGGTAAATAACAAAAAAATATGCATTTCAATAGGCTTTCAGAAAATATAGGTCTTATTCACCGATACCACTTGGACCCGTCCTTCCCCATCTCCTTTATGTTTTGCATTAACACGTCTCTTCTTTATAAAATAAGGTGTGTCAAGGTTAAAAAAAAAAAAAAAAAACGCCTGCCATGTCTAAAAATTAAAAACAAGCATTCTGCCCAAAAATTTGAAACTGAAAACCATCTTTTTTATTGCAATCGGGGGACAGTTCTTTGGAACATTTCTTTAAAGGCCCCCCGACTACAACTTCCTTATTAAATTGCATATTCTTGCATAACCTTTACAATTTCTAGAAATTGACTCAAAGGTTGAACCCAAAACTAAAGTTGATGGCGTTACTGAACGGGGGAGATTGCGGACAAAGAGGCATTTTGCAGTCACTTCGCGTCAAGTGGATTAGCAGATTCCTTTTGCTGGGTGCATCGGGTTGGAGAGCCAATAAAAATTTCGACTAAGGAGATAGGAAACATTATTAAAGGTATGACCAGAGGCAAATTTCCTGGTCATGATGACCTTGAACAATTGCAGTATGCTGCACACTTGCACTTGCACTTCCCTTGGGTCTTATCCGTGCTGTTCAACTTTTGCGTGCGACACTCGTATCTACCTAAGGAGTTGGACGGGGAGATGAGGACGGTAGTGGTGCCTATTGCCAAGAAAAAGACAGGGGATGCATCGGATAAGGACAACTATAGGCCTATCCCTTTGGTCTCAACCATAACAGTGCGATGCCCGCTCGAATACGGACGTGTTGTCATAGTTGTACGAATAGTGCGCGGCTTTAGCTGCTGGCTGATATTTTGCAATGAGTTAACAGCAACTTATCGTAAACGAGCTGTTGGCATTCATACAGGCGAGGTCTTCGCTGCTATCAAAACAATTTGTTAGCTGCGAATCTAGAGCACACACCAGCGCCCTATTTTTATTATGCATGGGCAAACGAGGTAGACGGGGCCTAAGCTCAGGCGGTGTGGCATAAGCATAGTATGAGCGCATGACGTTTTCATTGATGGCTTGCGTCCATCGCATGCGCTGCACACTTCCACCGGGAGCTGGGACTCTATCAGAGGCCGGTGGGCCTCGAGGTCCTAAGCCGTCCGGCGGCCGGCGTCCTCTTCATCGACGTGCAGGTAGTGGCGACGCGGGCGGCGAGAAGTACTCATCACTTGAGCTCGACGCAACTGCCACGGCCGGTATCACAGCACTCGCGGTGGGGCTGGGTTCCGGCGGCGGCGAGGCGGAGCTGAGCGATGAGGCCGGAGGTGGTAGGCGTGCTCGTCGATCAGCGGCTCTTGTCAACATATTTTTTTTTTATAGTTTCTTCATTGTAGGTATATATATAGTATGACAGTTTTTGTTGCTTTTTTTTTCCTTGTTATTTCCATTTTGTTTTGATTTAATTACCGATTTCGGGGTATATAAAATTGATAAAATTGGACGTGAAAAAATTCGTGTCACTCAGTTGACAGTCGAGCCACAGATTATTATTACATCTATTGGCCCACCTTAGAGTTTAGGTTTCGATGGCCCCTACCGAAATATGATTGCTAGATTGAACAAAAACTGTTGATGCAGTTTTAAACCTGATACATTTTACCATCTTTTTCGATCGTATTGTTTTAAATTTGAATTCAGAATACCATACGACATGGAGCTACGCCTAACAAGTCGGATATGCGCCTTGTTAAAGGCAATTGATTTTTGAATAAAAAACATGTTTTATCAAATAAAGGTTTAATTTAATAACGCGTGTTGCCTCCATGGGCATCTACCACAGCTCTCATACGATTAGGCATAGAGTTTATCAACCGCTCTATGCAATTTTGAGGGATCATCTCCCATTCCTCTTCTATGGCAGTTTTCAACTCCTGCATCGTCTGGGCAACTGGCTGACGAGCCCTAACACGTCTTTTTAGCTCGTCCCACATGTGCTCAATGGGGTTCATGTCTGGGCTTCTGGCTGGCCAGTCCATAACTGTGATGTTCACATCCCGAAGATATTCCCTGACGATGCCGGCCGCATGGGCTCTTGCATTATCATGCATAAAAAGGAAATTTGGGCCCACATAGTCCGCGTATGGTATCACGTGAGGTTCTAAGCACTCACGAATGTACCTTTCAGCATTTAATGTTGGCAGCCGTGGTCCTGTAACAACCTCAAGTTGAGTTTTGCCGCTCGCGGATATACCGCCCCAGACAGTCCATGAGCCACCGCCATAAGCAACCCTCTCTTCAAAGCAGCATTGTGCGAAACGCTCTCCCTTACGTCGGTAGACCTTCTTCCTTCCATCATTGCCATGTAACACAATTTTAGACTCATCAGAAAAGAGTACACGGCTCCAATCTTGCTGTGTCCAATTTAAATGACTGCGTGCGAAATGAAGGCGCGCTGTTCGGTGGGCTCGCGTTAGTTTGGGCCCATTAGCTGGCTTGTGTGGTACCATATCGCGTTCTTTTAACCTTCTCCGAACAGTTCGAGCGCTCACAGATACTCCGTGGAAGTCGCGAAGTTGGTTTTGTATCTCAATGGAGGTAAGGTGACGATTTCTCAAGCTGGTCGTCACGATGAATCGATCCTGCCTTTCAGTTGTGACCCGAGATCGTGGCCTTCCTTGGCGACGAACAAAGCCGCCAGTCTCTAGGTACCTCCGATAAACATTTCGGACCGCAGATCGACTTAAATTAAGTTGAGCACTCACGTTTCTTTGGCTGTGTCCGGCCTGAATAAGTGCCACAGCTTGGGCGGCGACTTCAGGTGAAGTATCCATAGATTATTGATAGAACCTCACCTTAATGTTAAGAATAAGTAATGTTTGTTGCAAAACCAAAGATATCAATCACTTTTTCAAGAATTAAATCCAAGTAAACCAATAAAACCAAGTTTTCTTAGTATTCGATTGTTTGATATCAACAAACAGGCTCCAAATTGTCTTTTGTTTCTTTAAATTCTGTGTTCGAAATTCAAAAAAAGACTATTGAATGAAATTGTGAATGTGCCAGGTTCAAAACTGCATAAAAACTTTTTGCTCGACCTAATATAAAATTTTAGCTAGGACCAAACGAAACTGAAAATACAAGGTGGGCCAATAGATGTGTCCAGAAGTGTATTATTATTTGGTCACTATAGCGGCTAAAGTTATTGACGGTGTGCTTGAGAGTAGGGTGGCTGGACAGCTCAATCCACATGATTCAAAGTTTGGTTTCAGAGCTGGATTGTCCACGGAAACTGCTGTTCTGGCGCTCAAGCACACCGTTAAGTACTATACCGACAGAAATATTCCGGTGTACGCTGCATTTCTGGACCTTTACAAGGCGTTTGACCTGGTTAATTATAAAATCCTATGGAGTCGGACTTAAAAAAATAGTACCATCCCATCAGTATACTGAGATCACCAACCCGCCTGCCAAGCGTGGCGATTATGGCAACCCCCCCCCCCCTTTGATGCCTTTACGCAACGTTAACGCGTAAAGTCTATACGAAGGTGGATGTCCAAAACTTGTGCTACGGGTATGTTAGTTCCAAAAACGCACACATAACGCTGATCAATTTTGCATACAAAAATTGACGAAGGAAATTGTTACGTTTACTTTGTCGATGAAGAAGAAACTCGTGCTTATCCCTCTGTACTGTTGCGGTGAGCTGTTCTCACGGCTTTGCTTTGCGCCACACGCGTATGTCAGGGATTTGTGATCTATGAAGATGGTGAAGTGCCTTCTCGCCCACAATGTAACGACAACGAATGCTTCGGGCACGTGTGGTCCGGCTAGGGTAGGGTCTGCAGGTGCCGCTTGCCATGGTTAGTTATTTGTTGGAGCACATACAGCTCCTCAAGATCTCCTTCTGCTCCAAATATGGCATGGAATATGGCTTCTGCGGTTAAAAGGGGAGACGCACATTTTTAGGGTTCCGTACCCAAAGGGTATAAACGGGACTCTATTACTAAAACTCCACTATCCGTCTGTCTGTCTGTCACCAGGCTGTATCTCATGAACCGTGATAGTGAGACAGTTGAAATTTTCACAGATGATGTATTTCTGTTCCCGTTATACAACAAATAATAAAAAGAAAATTAAAAATAAAATATATATTATATATTTTACCTATAGTTTTTTTCGGTATATGGTACGGTAACCCTTCGTGTGCAAGGCCAACTTGCACTTGGCCTGTTTTTATATTAAAGATAATTTTCTTTGCAACTTCATCATACAATTTGCCCCCTGAAAAAATCCACTGACTAGAATTTCCCTTTCAATTTTCAGACACAGATAAACGACGTAAGTGGGAAAAAGATCTGTGTAGACCTACCCAGCTCTGATTTTTAACCAAATATCTCCCAACTCCTTCAGTACTCCGGATACATTGCCTAGACTTTGAGCCTCTTTCAGACAATTGACGATTTCAGATGCCATGGGAAGCCTATTTTGCAAGCTGTTGTTAAAGGACGCTGCTAAGTTTTTTGTAATATTTTAAGACGAGCCTAAGCTGCATAGCACAACCGTACGTCTTTCTGGAGCAAGTGTTATCTCTAACAGTAGTGGTATATGATGATTTACCAATCCATATTATGAAATATTTTGTGTAGACTGTTTGTTAGTTGGTTCACGGTAAATAACTTTTCCACTTGAATCCCTCTTAAATGACTTTTTTGATTTACGAACTATGAATCTAGTAACTTCTGTTCTAACTTCATCAAACATTCCCTTGCATATGGTCATAAGTTCGCTTTTATTCTTTCGTTTTTTGCTTTTATTTTTTCAACTCTTTACCGTGTTGAGAGAAGCTGTATAAGTTTTATATTTTCCAATCTTCTGTCCTATATACAGTCATCAAAATTCTAGAAAGTTCATCTGACTAATGTATCAATAACTCCTGCAGTAAAATCTTCTTTTATTTTAGCATGAAGTGTTTCTGCCACTCTAACAATGATATGATATCTACTATGTCAATAAGCTTAGCTATTTCTTCATCTCTATCCTTACTCTGCTCAATCTCCATTGAAGTAAATGTTGAAGGCATATTTGATATAAAAATATATCTAAATATAATTATTGTTTTATCTAGCTTTAAAATGTTTACACAACGGTTATTTAAAAGGTGACATATAAAAGGGTTCTGATACAAACCTTCGGTATGTCCGAAGGTTTGTATCAGATACACTGTATGAGCGTAGTTAGGTAAAACAGAAATCTATACTATAATATTATAAGCTGAAGAGTTTGTTTGTTTTTTTGAAAGCGTTTATCTCTGGAGCTGCTAGCCGGATTTGGAAAATTCTTGTTGTATGTAGCCACATTCATGAGGAAGACTATAGGCTATACATAAACCGGAAATTCTTACGAGAACGGGAAAAAACGGGATATGCGCGTACGAAGTCGCGAGCAAAAGCTAGTTATTTATAAAGTAAAATACAAAATGAGGTAACTTACATCACACGATACATTCAATATCTGCCTCAAGTAAACTCTTTCTTACTTTTTTTTTCTTTCAAATATCTACTCCTCTGCAGCTTTGTCAGTCAGAAAGGGCCCGAGAAAGCAAGCACCCATCGGTTCTGCAGAGTGAAAAGCAAATAGCTATATTTACCGATGTGATGCGCGGTGCTTGATTCAACTGTTTTTCTGTAACTCTAGTAATGCAGGTGATGTCCAAACTAGTCCATAACACGATGCACTGAATTGATGATCTCCTTCAGAGAAGTCCAGGATTGCAGGTGAACACTCAATAATAATTACTCTATATGTATCCAGTTACATTTGTATTAACTCGCACTCAAAGGGTTGTATGTTAAGCGCTCCTTAATCTATACTTATTGTTATTATACTACTAGTAATCGAGTCAAAGTTGCCATATGCTTGAATCGATAGGATGGTACAAAAATGAAAGCATAATTAAAACTAGGTAATTCAAAATAAAATAATATTCTACAATTTGCAAAAATGTACCGAAAAAGTACCTTGCCACAATATCAACTGAGGCTAGACACCTAAGAGGGTTACCCAACTATTTAATTATCCTCCCAAGATGTGAATGTTCAATCAAAACTTTATCTTGGCACAGGTGTCATAAGTTGGGCAGTTAGTAACTTGGCTCGTTTGGTTACTCTATGGTCATCATGACACTGTGTGGGGACTTGTAATCTTGTAATGGCACTTAATTACTGTTTTGGGATCTTTGGTGGTATAGTTCTAAGTAATAATAGCCAAGGTAACGTTTTAGACGGGTTAGTTACAGATAAACTTTAAACTTAGCACTACGCAGGTACTTACGTCAAAACAAACTTGGGCAGGTAATAAAAAATACAAATTTATAGCAAGCTTTATAACCCGGAACGCCTTTAAATGTATTCATTTTATTCACACACTTGTATGTTGCCGCTTGTTTTGGCAAATAACCGAAAATATTCTGCATTTTATTCAAAACGGTTTTAAAATGCATGACATTATTTTTCAATTGTTTCGTTGGCCTAGTTGTATTTATGAAATAATTTAATGAATGCTTTTTGTTTTAAAACCATAACAGTTAAGTGTTCATGTGTTTATTTTTTCAATTTTAAAAGAACTTAAAACATTATCCAATGGGGTGACGTCGTCAGTTGCGAAGGAAACAGTCGAACAGACTAAATCCCCCGTGCACAAAATATGTCTGTCAGCAAAACCATTTCAGTTTCGGCACCCCCTTTGCCCGAGGGGTAACTAAGCATTATCACATACAAGTACACGACACTGCACTTATCTTCATCATTTCATTTTCTCCTAGGATAATATTAAAATATATTATGTAAAATGTGTTGCTCCAGCGTCAGGGAGAGGGAGGGAGCATTGCTTTCAGTTCGGTGCATTGAAAGAAGTGATATGTGTTACCTGAAATGCATTACTCTTGATTGTTTGTTTTTTTTAACATGTGACGTGGCATGTGTGCGTGTGTTCTTCTAATCAAAGTGCAACCTGAAAACTATGTAGGGGTTTGTACGGAGTAGATTATACTTAATTCATCACTGTTTCGGATTACTAGAAGTTCGAATTTTGATAGCAACAAAGTCAAAGTCAAAGCGTTTATTTCAATTAGGCCATTAAACGGAACTTTTGAACGTCATCATTTACAGTTAAGTAAAATAATAGTATAAAATTAATAAAGTGACTACTGTCCATTTGGAAAGGTAGATTCTTATGGAGAAGAATGGACAAGAAACTCCAACGGAATTGAACTAAACTGAATGCGATGATGTTATAGACTTATATATATCGGTGTTAATGGACCTAAGATCTACATTCAACGCGACAAATCGTAACGTAGCTATCTCTTCAAATAAAAGGTGGGACGTTGTTAGCGAAAACTTTATCCGCGATTAAAACAGAATTGAGTCTCGATAACAAAGGAAGGATTGTCTTTGTAGATATAAATGTTTGTTGTTCAAATAGCTAGCACCTCTAAAGACAGAAGAAACACAAAAGTATTTCCTGAGGCGGTTGTCAGGAGTCTTTGCGACTGCACTGTGCTACACAATCTGACATCGAACGCTCGCTTGCCGCTGCAACGAAATACAAGCTTTATAACAGCTTACTCCTTTTGACTTTTCTTTATAACGACTTATTCCTTTTGACTTTTCAACGATGACGTTTGCGATCGATAAAAATGGTTCGCTTTTCCATTGCTTTTGGGATAGAATAGAAGTAAAAGTCACAGGTAAATTTTTCTATGTTGGTAGGTGGGGGTACTATTTTTCTAGGTTGGTATCGAGAGGTGGTATAGCCCTCACCGCCTTCTTTTTTTTTTCAAAATCACGTGTTTAAATAGCCTAAGCTGATGAATAAATAAATAAATCTTGAGAATTTGTATAGTCTCGATAAATTGTCAACTGAACATTTGGAATACTTTTTTACGCATTAAAATTTGATAGGTCTATAATCTCTCGAAGTCATTCCGAGAAATTATAGAATAGCAAGTAATGACTGCTTTTTTTTTTTTATGGATGGGAAATCATCAAATGACTTCCTCCGCTCTGGGCGGAGCGGAAGGGCGTGTCAGACTCCTACTGACTAAAACCCATCCGTGTTCCTTCCAAAGCCCTTTGCGTTCCAGGGCCGCGGTGACTCTTTCGAACAAATTCCGCAACCCTGGCAGGCTCTGGCCCTAGCGGGCCCCGTCCTCTTTGCTGACATCTCTTTGAGGCGCGCGTGAAACACAACGCGCCATCGACCCGGGCCTGGTGGTGATCGGACAGCGAACCACCCAACGCTCGCCGTCCGCAGGCCCGCGCCTACGGTGGCCGGGGATCGCCCTGCGACTCCCGACGCCCGGGGCGTCTTCTCCTGTTGCGGCGGTTGGGACGAAGGCCTTGCCTTTCCCTCGCGCGGTCCGCCTCCTCCTTCGCTAGCATTACTGCTTCGCAGAAGGAGGTGACCGCTTCCCAAGCCTCCTCGCTCCGGACCATGGATTCAACCAGGGCCGGACGCGAGAGGTTGCCGCCGCCGATCGCCTCGACGAGGACACGGCGGTGCTCAGCCCAAGCAGGGCAGACCTCCACCGTATGCTCCACCGTGTCCTCCGGGCGATCCTCACAGTGCTGACACCCGGGCGTGTCCTCCCGCTTAATCCGAAACAGGTACCTCCCGAAACAGCCGTGTCCGGTAAGTACCTGCGTCAGGCGGAAGGTGAGGACGCCGTGGCGCCTCTCCAGCCACTCCTCAAAGAGGGGCCTTACCGCCGCAATTGTGGCGTGCCCAGCGCTGGGCCGCGATAGTCGCAGTCTCCATACCGCCATAGTATCCTGCCGGAGCTCCGTCCGCCGCGACGCAATTTGCCGTGGCAGCGGAGTTTCGCCCCGGCGAAGCACCTCCACGCGCCACGCGTAAACGTGCGCGAGGGCTCTCGCCTCCAGATCCCATGGCGGTAATCCGGCAAGGAGGCTCGCCGCCTCGCCGGAGACCGTGCGGTATCCCCGGGCCAGCCGGATGGCCATGACCCTTTGGGACGCGTTGAGCTGGCGGGCTGGTCGCCCCTTTAGCGTTAGCGCCCAAACAGGGGCCCCATAAAGGGCCATGGACCGCACGATCCCCGCATAGAGCCTCCGGCAGGAGGCGTTTGGACCCCCTAGATTGGGCAGGAGCCGCTTGAAGGCAGCCCCAGCCCGCTCCAGTCTGGGAGCCAAACGTCGGAAGTGCTCCGCGAAATTCCACCGGCTGTCGAGAACGAGCCCCAGAAGTAAGTAATGACTGCTTGCTCACTCTAGCTCACGTCATATTATTCGAACCTAACCTCTCTGTGTCCCTAAGCTCCGTGTTCCCCTTGTTCCGCTACTTGGCTTGGCAAAAAATCTAATAAATTGTAGAACCGTACACTGATTGGTCGCCAAAATGTCGGGTCACAATTTTTCGGTATGATTTCGAGAGATTATAAACTACACTTTAGCATTCGGGTTATGTTCTAGATAATGAACATCATTTAGAGGTATAAAAATCATTAAAAAAAATAAGAACCAATATTAAACATTACACTCGCAAATTGTCGAAAAAGTTGTTTTGAAAAATGTACACTGCATTTACTGTTTTCAAAATTTTTTCTTTATAACCTACACCTAGATCAGCATTAGTAAGAACAACGGCTATCCTTGTCTCTGTGATATGATAATGCAAAACAACTAAACCAAGCTGAACGCCCCTTCGACTGTGGAATCTGTTTGGCGGGTTTTTTGTACTGCGCGTTTAAAATGAAAAAATCTTTTTAAACGAAATTCTTCTTCTTAAAATGAATATCAGGAAATGATAAATCTCAAAATAAATTAAAATGCGAGTAAATCCCAAGAATTTTACCACAAAAGAATATCATCCAAAATTCAAGAAAAGTAGTGACTACCTTACCACTTTCGTTTCGTTATTATGCATAAAAAACTAGAAAAACATATTTTTAGCAGCTAAAACAATTGCGAGCATAAGATAAAGACACAGAAATTCATTTGCTCAGTAAAACGTACTGAATTCGCATAGCGACTTAATAAAATGGGAGGTATACACGTTTTTATTCAAAGCACTTCGAATAAAATGAGACGTGAACAAGTTTTTATTCGAAACGTTTCGCTACTCAGTGTAGATGCAGATATTTACAGGTTAGCGACCTATGTAGTGCAGTAGCATAACCAAGGCAAATTAAAGAAGTGCAGTTTAGAACAAAATAATAATATTTGGTATATGCAGTTGCATCTTGGATCGAGTTTAGTGGTAAGCTTTTGGAGACCACTTATATTCTACACTAGTAGTAATCCCATCTAACCTTTTGTTCAGTAATTTAATTTCTGATTGTATAAATAAAGAAGCCGAAAGGCCGATGTGCTGGACATGGAACTCCCCCGAGCGTCGCCACATCGACTATTCCTGTGTGTCGCATCCATTGGTGTCTCGTATATTTTATAAAGTTCTTTAGTAGAAAAATCTTAGTGTGAATATCCTTTCGACTTTAATTATAGCAATATCCATCTATAGCTATAATAAACCAACCACTCATCTGCAGTTAATTTGTAGATGGTAAAAGGAAATCTACGCCATAAAAACTCAATTATTGGAAAAACGTAAGGTGAACTAGCATTCTTGCTGTACTTTCAACTTCGGTTAAAACCTTATACTGGTTGTGTGTTAAGAAAATATCGTTTTCACGAACCTCTAACGTTGCGGGCGTTGTTTTTCTGCTACTATTTTATTAAACACCCTTTTAAATATTTTACAACAACAAACTGGGTATTTTTTGTAGTCAGTCTGTGTTTTTGAATGTTTATCTTTAGTCTATTGTTTCGTATTAGAAAGAACTTTATTGGGATTAAAAATAAATAAGTAGCATTTTGATTAGGATAGTTATCTACTGCTTGCTGTTGATTTTAGCTGTTTAAATACTTTATTTGTTTCAACAGTCAGAAACGTTAGCGTTAGTTAGAGCGTTATATTTATTAGTACATTTGCATTTTTCTAAACGTAGTAGTGACAATAGAGCATGTATATAGTTTGTCTCGGCTACGGCACAGCCAAAAGAAAAGTATATAGCGCCTGCAATACCAAACTGATTTTGATGAATGAGGTTACAATAGATTACTAAAAATGTAACGTACACTCATTTCCTTTACCAGAAAAAAGTCGTGAAACTAAACAATTTTAATGCAAATAATTTTTTTATAGGTTTAATGCAATAGTAACATTCTTCATTGGAATATATCTACTAACTTGTGGGCGGCTTACAATAAAACTATATAATTTAAACCGAGCAGTTAAACCTCCGTGTATTACGGCCGGGAATCCTATTAGCAGTTGTGCATAGTTGAACTTTATGACCGACACTTAATGACATTTGTACTGCTTCATAGTACGTGAGTATTTGTATACCAGCCAGTCGTATTCTGTCAACATCACACCGGGAAATCTAAACTGGAGTGAGCATCTTGGGAAGCGGCCTACGAAGCAGTAATGCTAGCGAAGGAGGAGGCGGGCCGCGCGAGGGAGAGACAAGGCCTTCGCCCCAACCGCCGCTACAGAAGACGCCCCGGGCATCGGGAGTCGCAGGGCGATCCCCGGCCAAAGGTAGGCGCGGGCCTGCGGACGACGAGCGTTGGGTGGTTCGCTGTCCGATCACGACCAGGCCCGGGTTGATGGCACGTTGTGTTTCACGCACGCCTCAAAGAGATGTCAGCATAGGAGACGGGGACCGCTCGATCCAGAGCCTGCCAGGGTTGCGGAATTTTTTCGAAAGAGTCACCGCGGCCCTGGAACGCAGGAGGAACACGGATGGGTTTTATTCAGTAAGAGACTAACACATAGTAGTCATTTGATGATTTCCCGTCCTCAAATATCGTCTCGTTTCATGTTCAATAACTTCGCCTAAGTTTTCACGGTGAGATGTTTACAGAATCGCACCGCAGTACTACTTATTATTAGTACTATTATTAGTAACAAATTCGTATAGTTTTTTTTTTGGGCTGGTGGGCTTTTAATATTTTAATACAAACTGAACTAAACACATTAATTTAGACGTGCAAACCGAACACAGTTAACGCTGAGATATACTCTCCAATTAGCTATTATAACACATATGAGTACTTAACCAATCTTATATCAACTCAACTCAACCGATTTAAAAAAGGATTTAAAGTGAAGATATTATCAAAGTGATGATTCTTCTACTCATTATCTGTCAATAAAATGTTTATAACTATTGACACTATGCATCCCACGCTTTTTCACAATAATGTACATTCATTTCTTTTTTACATTATTCTTAATCAAATTTATTAAATTTTGTTTTCTGTTTTTTAGTTGGATTTTTCTATAAAAGCTTGTTTTTTTAGTTTTTTTAAACTATTTTTTTTTGTTTTTTTATAGAACGTGAAAAAAGTTTTTTTTCTCTAAACTCTATTAGACTAGGGATCTTGAAATTTTGTTACATTTAAATTTATTCATTTCCAAGAATAAAGACTTGTGTGTTTGTATACCTATTATAAATACCGTGTTATAAGTCAAATGTTAGATAGTTGCATTTTAGCTNTTTTTTTTTTGTCAAAGGTTATTTAAATAGAATATGTGTGTTTTTGTGAACAATAAAAAAGTGTGTATTTATGGATAATGTTTTGCTTTGTTAGAATATTTTTTAATTTTAATTAATTAATCCTGGCGAATCTAATTAGGATAATCGGATATTTTAATTGAATTCTTGCATTGTCATCGATCCTTGACAGGTGTGCAAAGTTTGAACTAAATCTGACCGTTCAACGTAGGGCAAAATCGAGCTCAAAAGGGTCGGTTACAAACATATATACATACATACATACATACAGGTGAAGCTAATAAAAGCGTGTTAAAAAAGGATTTAGTTCTCGATTTTACTGAATGTTCACATCAACTCGGCCAATACATCACATAAAATGCATACATAATAATATATCAATCACGCTCCGAAGCACGCCCAAGCACTGTCTACTCTAACTACATACATGTGCTACACATTATTGTACATTTGTACCCCAACACCTTAACACGACTAGTAAATACTTTACAACATTGAACAGCCCCATTCGTGTAATAAAGCTATTACTATGCATTTCCTGGATACCATACAATGGATACAACGGCTGATGGGGTTGTGAAGAGAAACGTTTTTATTTTATAGCTATCGAAAAACCATAGAACATAACGACGTATACGAACGATCGTGCTTACCTAATCTGTTTTATGAAGCGTTAAAAAATTTATTTCTTTATTTTTTTGGTAAAAACAACGGAGGTAAGATTATACACGGTAGCGACATCTGCAAACCGTCTCGTCTCGTACCTTATGAAAATTAACTTGAAAAAAACCTTGGTTTTTTTCTTTGACTTTTTGCTGTCAAGATTTGATAAACCTAACCTGTTAAGATATTTAGAAAGGAAAAAATAAACGGATCCCACAATTTGCCGAGTTATGCGAGCGATATTATACTAAACATTTCTTTTTGATTGCTTGTGTGGTTTGGATGTATTTTTACATACTCGTACTTATCGTGGTTTGAAAGAAGTAGGTATCTATCAAAGACACGCCTGGAAAACATTTTTCTGGTCATAGATAAATAGCCATTTTTATTCATTCTTATTAGAGTCATACCTTGATAGTTATGTCGTTTTCATTTAGATTACATAACAACATTTTCTTTAAAAACTCGTCTGTTGTAAAACTGGCCCCCATATTTTTCCATCAAAATATGGATAAAGATAGTTTGCTTAAAGAAGCGAATGAAGTTTTTCTACGTGTTATTTTCACTCCAGAAAGGGTGCGAGCGTAATACACTTCTGGACACATCTATTGGCCCACCTTAGAGTTTAGGTTTCGATGGCCTCTACCAAAATATGATTGCTAGATTGAACAAAAACTGTTGATGCAGTTTTAAACCTGATACATTTTACCATCTTTTTCGATCGTATTGTTTTAAATTTGAATTCAGAATACCATACGACATGGAGCTACGCCTAACAAGTCGGATATGCCTTGCCTTAAAGGCAATTGATTTTTGAATAAAAAACATGTTTTATCAAATAAAGGTTTAATTTAATAACGCGTGTTGCCTCCATGGGCATCTACCACAGCTCTCATACGATTAGGCATAGAGTTTATCAACCGCTCTATGCAATTTTGAGGGATCATCTCCCATTCCTCTTCTATGGCAGTTTTCAACTCCTGCATCGTCTGGGCAACTGGCTGACGAGCCCTAACACGTCTTTTTAGCTCGTCCCACATGTGCTCAATGGGGTTCATGTCTGGGCTTCTGGCTGGCCAGTCCATAACTGTGATGTTCACATCCCGAAGATATTCCCTGACGATGCCGGCCGCATGGGCTCTTGCATTATCATGCATAAAAAGGAAATTTGGGCCCACATAGTCCGCGTATGGTATCACGTGAGGTTCTAAGCACTCACGAATGTACCTTTCAGCATTTAATGTTGGCAGCCGTGGTCCTGTAACAACCTCAAGTTGAGTTTTGCCGCTCGCGGATATACCGCCCCAGACAGTCCATGAGCCACCGCCATAAGCAACCCTCTCTTCAAAGCAGCATTGTGCGAAACGCTCTCCCTTACGTCGGTAGACCTTCTTCCTTCCATCATTGCCATGTAACACAATTTTAGACTCATCAGAAAAGAGTACACGGCTCCAATCTTGCTGTGTCCAATTTAAATGACTGCGTGCGAAATGAAGGCGCGCTGTTCGGTGGGCTCGCGTTAGTTTGGGCCCATTAGCTGGCTTGTGTGGTACCATATCGCGTTCTTTTAACCTTCTCCGAACAGTTCGAGCGCTCACAGATACTCCGTGGAAGTCGCGAAGTTGGTTTTGTATCTCAATGGAGGTAAGGTGACGATTTCTCAAGCTGGTCGTCACGATGAATCGATCCTGCCTTTCAGTTGTGACCCGAGATCGTGGCCTTCCTTGGCGACGAACAAAGCCGCCAGTCTCTAGGTACCTCCGATAAACATTTCGGACCGCAGATCGACTTAAATTAAGTTGAGCACTCACGTTTCTTTGGCTGTGTCCGGCCTGAATAAGTGCCACAGCTTGGGCGGCGACTTCAGGTGAAGTATCCATAGATTATTGATAGAACCTCACCTTAATGTTAAGAATAAGTAATGTTTGTTGCAAAACCAAAGATATCAATCACTTTTTCAAGAATTAAATCCAAGTAAACCAATAAAACCAAGTTTTCTTAGTATTCGATTGTTTGATATCAACAAACAGGCTCCAAATTGTCTTTTGTTTCTTTAAATTCTGTGTTCGAAATTAAAAAAAAGACTATTGAATGAAATTGTGAATGTGCCAGGTTCAAAACTGCATAAAAACTTTTTGCTCGACCTAATATAAAATTTTAGCTAGGACCAAACGAAACTGAAAATACAAGGTGGGCCAATAGATGTGTCCAGAAGTATATAAATCACACCAGCTACAAACATTTTCCCATCATTATCCTTTTAGTCCGTTTACCTCTTTTGTAACATAAGTGTGATGACTTCCTTTTTCTACACAAAACACTTCAGCGGTGCATTTACCTGAGTAAACCATAAAACAGATTCAATCATTGGGAAGCTTTTTTCGTAAAGAATTATTCCACCTCTTTTCTGTATCTTTTGCACTTATGTAATGTGAAGAGAAAAGCAGTAAATCAAGGTTCTGTTGGTCAAACTAGTTTTGTTGCTGATATTGTTGGAATGTCAAATAATTTGTTTACTTCTTACCAAATTCATGCGCAATTAAAAATATTTAACAAAAAATACAAATTAAAACTATTTCCATGTACTAAACTTAACTATATACATGGTAAATTTTTAAAGTGTGCGTGGATGGCCAAATCCGAAACTATTGAGGAATATCGAAAAACACCGTAGGTAAGGAGTATCGAGCCCGATTTTGATGAAAACTAAAACTGTATTGTTGGATTTTTGAAAAATTGGTTTTCCTAGCCAGGACTCCAACCGATTAATTTTGAAAAATAAAACACGCTGTATTATTACACCAACCGAAAGTGTCGCTACTAAGGATCAAATTCTGGAAAGAACACATGGCAATTTTTTAACAAATTACCTTTATCTCTAATTAAACCTACACACCTAAACCGTAACTGATAGCCGCGGCCATCCACGCACACTTTAAAAATAAACCCACTTATATAAAAACAAAATACACTTAGGCGTCGAAGTATTCCTCCGCATCGCTAACATCAGAGAAAGTTCCCAGAAGACTGGCAGCATGATTGCCATGTTGAATCAATGCTAATTCTTTGGGCAAACGACGACGAAACGAGCCAGCCCTCTGGTCACGCAAAGTGTCGATCAGCCACCGAGAAATATCCTAGAAAAGAAGACGCGCAATCAAACCCCACGACCCAAGCGTTTTGACCCCAAACGGCTCAAAACTGTTTTACTTGGCTTTGTGTCGCTTGAGGGCCTCAGCAGCCGCAGTGCCAGGGCCGGCACAGCCCGCCGTACTGAGAACATGTGATGGCGCCAGGGTGTCGACACATGTTGCGTTCCACACCAGAGGCCTAACCACCTTCCACGGCATCAACGTCATACCATTTAATCTCTTCCCATCGTCACGTACCAAGCCGCTAGGTTCTAATACCACAGGTACGCCGGCGGTGACAAGAGCCCGACGAATAATATAATTCATGCTGGCGTGCTGTACTGTGCAGCCTGCACTCTTGCAACAGGAAAGGCCATGGTGCCCGAGACTGTCGACAGCTACTACGCAGTGACACAGATGCGGGGAGCATCACAAGGTGCGTTTAAGCGAACACAGATAGCGAGCCGATGCGTCATCCATCGTAGTGCCTATGGTGGATGTCGGGAATGCTCGAAGCCACAAACCTGACTTCCATTCCCCCAGTAGACGCGCGCACTCAGCAGTACCAGACAATGTGTGAATCAGGTTATTCCGTAAAATACTGCAGAGCATGCCATCGTCTCTGGGAGGACAACTCCGTGTTGGGACAAGCCATTTTCCAAGTCAAATACGGTAATTCATAATCAACCAGTGAGGATGATAAAATATTCCTGGTTAAAGTATCAGTACTGTGGACCATGGAGAGGAGGAAGGCCGGTAAACTTATAGTTACAATTTTGCGGACGCCGAGGCCACCCATGCGAATGCATCAACACCATTAAAATTTTGTATTACTCAATGAATGTTGAATAGGATTCATCAAAAATTGGGGAGCCTAAGAGGTGAAGAAAATTTCTATCAGTGATCTAGATATTCGGTGCTATAGTGTTAAATTTTTATAAGGTAGTCAGTCTGTCAGTGGTTTGAGGTAAATTTCGCATTTTGAAAGGTTAAGATAGAACTAAATTTATCCATAAAAATTATGTCTTTAAGGACTGTGTCTACATCACCTCCTAGGGTCACACGTCTGTAGGTAGACCTTACGGCAATGGGACGAATGCCGCCATTCTTTTTGCGCAGGACACATAGGTTTGCTCCGTATAAAATATCAGTGATGGCTTTGTTCACATGCCGGAGAACATCACGATGAGGGCCGTCAGCTCCTTCAAAAGGGACTCACCGCCATCCCCGGCCTGCGGCGCATATTAGGTCCTTTTAATGTTGAGGGGTCAGCCATCAAGACCACCGGCGGAGCCACTCTGAAAGGAATAACAAGTGAGTTTGTTTCTGGATCGGGGTTTCGGGGAAGGTGAGATCATCTGCCGGGCGGGGTGTTTACTCTCCAGAGTCTTAAGTGTCGACGCTAGCTGTACCCCTGATAAAATTCACCATGCCCAGTTTAGATTCTACATGGTGCAATAAGCCTCTTTGAGGGAAGTGTGGGCCCAAATATTGCAGTTATCTTTAATTTCCGCTGTTAGCGTTTTTTTAGTTGCGGAATTTTTGCACATGTAAAATCCTGAAGGGGAAGGTGAGCAGTTACTCCCCAACAACTTGGTGTTTTCCCTCGGACGCCGAAGCGGACACAACGCGTTAAGCTCGAAGCCACGGATGGTCTCGCACCATGAGGAACTCTTTTTAAAACTGTTGTTGATATTAATTTTGCCAGGGTTTTCCAAAAGTGTTGAGGTGGTGCATCAGGTGTACTGTGGAGTTTGTGTTTCTTGACCACATGTACCTTCAAGCCTCGTTCACCATTAAAAAATCGTACTTGGGAACAGTGGGGGCAACTCACTAAGAGATCCAGTGATGTGGCAGGTTAACTATCATATTGTACGGCATTGCTATTGTCGTCAAAGTTAAGCGTAAGCCTATACAATATTACAATACTTGCTGATAACATCAAAACGTAGCAAAAATATCTTTTAAAAAACATGAACTTTACACACTTTACACTTAAATACACTGCGCCGCTAAAATAGGCAAAAAACACCCCTGTAGACCCGTAACATGCGCATGCGCAAGCGCGCATGACGTTCTCGTTCATAGACTGTCTATCTCATGCGCTGCACACAACCACCAGTAGCGGGGACGGGCCGGTTGGCCTCTAGTTCCCAAGCCTCTCGGTAGCCGGCCCTTCTCCTGCCGACGTACAGGTGTTGGCGACGTCAGCGAGGAGAAATACTCATCGCTCGAGCTCGACGCGACTGTAGCTGCCGGTGGCGCTTAATTATTCGTCCATTTATTAAAAAAATATTCTATGTCTGCGCATCTTTGTAGACGTACAATAAAATTTTAGCTCAGCAAATATCATTTCAAATATTTTAAAAAATACAACAAAGAAAAACTAATACTTCTGCTTACACTTCCACATGTCAGTCCCCTTAAAAGAGATAGCCCGGTAATGTATCAAGCGCCTTACCCGCCGGTGGGTGCCTAATGATGTGTGAATTGTAATCAATCGCTCCGGCTTCGAACCCCGCTCGACATTGTTAATCTTAAAGTTCGTTTAAGATACTCTTTTGTGCGTCTTATTGATGGACTTAGAGTAAGGGTCGGTTTTCACGTTTTTTGATGGTTTTTCTTCGCTTTGAGTGCGAATAATGATGGTAGGTTTCGTGATTGAGGAGTCATTGACTGTGATTTTGGTCTAAGTTTTATTTTTTTTATTTTAGACAAGTCTGCCCATGGCATAGCATCATGCTGTTGCCGCAGGCACGGCATGCATCAGCCTTGTTTCTGATCTTTTCTGTTTTCTTAGTCAGTAAAATGTTTTTCTGAATATTTAACTCAGTGACACGATTTAAGTTCTATACTAATAGTCTCATGTGGGAATTTTAGTTTATGTAAGTTTATAATTGTATGCATGTCAAATTAGGTACCAGTATGTTTCAATGTTTGCATTTTTAAGCAGTTCAGCATTTCTAAGGGATATTGGTTTCTGATTTTAATCTACCTTCGGCCGACGCGACGTTCGTGCGTTTGTCTTCTGAAATTTTTGTGTGTACATGAATAATAAAATAAATAAATAAACATATTAAATGACGGCAATATCATAATAGAATAGTTTATCTAAAAAGGTAACAGAATACCAATTCTCGTTCTTAAAAAACCGCAACCTCATTTTCGCAACAACGACAAAAACTTTTCGAAAATTGACTGCAATTAGAATGTGAACGTTACCTAAAAATGTGTATGTGTGTAGAATACTGCAAAGTGACTCTCTATAATCGCAGGAGTTTAATCAATAACCATTAATCACAAAAATCTTTTATTATAAGTATGTATCTTACCTTTTGAATAAAGATATAGAAAAACTACGTAAGCAACTGAAACCTAGCAGTGAACTCTTCAAACTTGCTTTGAACTCTCAGCAAATTAATAAGGGGGTAGGTAGGGGAGGGTGGAACGCCCACGGAGGTACTTAGTACTTCAATTTCTTATCACTGTAATAAGGTGAAGATAGTACCTACCTACATAGAGAAACTGCATATTAAAAGAACGAATAACAAAAAAAGCATACAGAGAACAGTTTAGTACGATTTGCTTATGCTCGCTCTTGCTCTGTCTCTCATATGTACATAAAAAATAGAAATAAATTTCGTTGAAATCGTTTTAATTGAAATCAATAGTAACAACAAGGATTAAGGATTATAACAAAAATCTTGTAATCTTTATTGAGGTTTGGTTTTGCTTAACTCTTTAATTTACTTACTTATTTAACTCATTTTCCCCATGCGGGGGTCAGCTGAACATCAGAACACTACCTACATCGTTCTTTACACACTCCTTCTGTACCGTTTACATACATGTGCTCATATGTACGTGCAAGCAGGTTGTGATCTTTGAAAAGAAAGTCACCAATAAGCTACCTTCCGGCGGTGAATTCTTTATAGTAAACTAGTTTCTACCGGTATGAAAAGCACCAAGTGTCCCCAAATTCGTTCAGCGTTAAGTCGTGAAACAACAAGACAAACAGAATGACACATTCATAACACATGAATCAATAATGTCGTATCTACTGCTACAACAAATACTTTTCGACGAAACCTCATGAGACACCCCTTACTACTTTATATTTGAACCAAAATCTTCTCGATCCCCAAAATTCCTTAACAGACATAAACTTTAATAAACCTGTATCCAAATCTCGGGAATTGTTTTGAAGCGGTGACGTCCCTTTAAGGGAACTACATAAATCGCTTTACCTTAACACCATAAGTCCCTCCAGAGGGCGGTAGTCTACTTATAATACAGGGAAGTGTGGAGCAGGTAAATACGACATTGTCGCTCGCAGATAAAATGATTGGGTAAGCATAGTGAATATTGTTTGGACCGAAGTTTGGACTAAAAAGGTGACGGAATTGAATCTTTCCTGTGCGTTTAACCGATAACTGTGATGAACTGTCATTATATCATGTCTACATAGTTGAGTCCATTACAAGCTACTTTTAAAAGTAGGAGAATAATAAAAATCCTCGTTCTTTTAATTATTTGCAAACATAAATTGTTTTTATTTATTTATTTCACGTCACACTATGATGATATCAAAACTGAATAAGAGCTAAAGAGTTTAAAGTATTAAATTACATTAGAAATAAATTATGCTTGATCTGTTCTCAAATTCTTATGTTATTTCATAAAATAACACTGGCAACGTTATTTTTATAAATAACACGATACTCTCTCTCTCTCTCTGAATATTTAGAGGCATTTGGTGTAAGCTTGAATATTTGAGAAGATTCGGATAATCTGAGGCATGAAATACATTGCATAAATTGTCCCTTAAAAGACTATCGGAGATATTTTGTTTTTATGTGAAGAGGTAAAATATGTGTATAGAAATATCTACCGAACTGTCTTATCGCGTAAGCCTGTAAGATTTTATGTTGGAAATGATATTTTAGCGCAAAATATTGTTAAAAGCTCTATTGAGCTACGAGTATACTTACAGTAATCTCTTTTTCTGAATTTAAGTTAATATTCCGTTTATTCAATAACATCCTTAACATATTGAATGCTGTTTTGGGGAGTTTGTTGCACCACTACAATCTTCCCGGCGATAACACTAAGAAGGTTACGTACAGGCGTTTTTGGAGGACGCTGATTTAGAGCCTTCTTTGAATAAATGACTTTTGATTTTGTTTTTTCGACTACCCATCCCTAAACAAATCATTTATTGGATTAGAATCCAAGAAAATTTTAAGTGTGGCTAGAGAGCAATTCATGGGGACACGGAAGCAAATAAAAAACCTATGGCTTTGTCTCCCGGCAGTAACATTGTCCGGGACAAAGAAGCCACTATAATTGCGCGGTGTAATAACTATTCTATTTTTTCTTGTTTGGTATGCTTCATGCTTGGCGCAAATAAACTCTTTTTCTTTCTTCTTCTAATGGGCCTCTTTTATCAATGTGTAATTTTTGGGTTCCACAGCACATGATCTATGTAGCATCATTCTTGTCGTTAATAACTGGGGATTTCACTCGTGTCTGTAAAATAAATGAAAGAAAATCTGTTTACTGTCACAGAAAAAACAAGGGTAAATAAGAAAAGCAATGGTGGTAAGTTGGTGGTTGATGGTGGTTGTTGATTGGTGGTGGAGGTTGGATGGTTATTTTTTTGGTAAGGATGACCACATTCTCACCTGATAGAAAGCTATGATGTGGTCGACGATGAAGCACGCTAGCCTAGAAGTAACCTGTTCATTCTTGACTTGCAAGGCACTTGTAGAGCATAGTAGGATTGCATTTTCTCGAGGTCAGCGTTGCTTTATTTATGTATGTGTGTATGTCTAGGTACAAGTAAGCTTGATGCCAATGTTAAATCAGTCATAAAAACCTGTGCTTTAATTCTCCCATTTTAATTAAAATATGTACTATTGCATAAAAAATTGAATTAAGTATTAATAATAATAAAAAATGTAGTTAATATTAAAAAAAATAAAACAAAATGTAGCCCGGAACCTGCTGCGTCTGCCAGGCGTTTTCACATGTTGATGATCGTTAAAATAAATGATTGCAAGTTTGAAGTATTTTTGATCGTTTTCTTGCCTTTTTTTTTCTTCACAATTTAATTTACGAATACATATTCAATCAAGTATTGAAGTCTCCGAGAATAAGCGTGTGCTCATATAGTGGGGAAAGATTTTCTAGTTTCGTTTCAAAGCAGGAAAAGTAGTCCATTTGATAGGAGGGACTATGATAGACTCCCAAAAGTAGCTTCTAATAAAGTTTGATTAAGCATTCGGGTGAAAAGGAGTCCTTAATGACGTGAGGCTAAGTTTTAGTCCATGAAAATTTAAGATACAAAAGTTACTACGTTATTGCTAGGTTAAAACTAACGCCAAATTTAAACATAAACATAATACAAAGGTACATGTGTAGATACGTGAGCAACTCCTCGGAGATCCGCGCCAGGCGAAAAGAGACAACTTTCCGTTATAGCGCTCCAATGCTGGACTACAGGCAGAAAGATACTTGCAAGTCCTATAGTAGTATAGTATTTCAGCCAGTCTGTAGGTCAAAGAGTGGTAGGGCTGACGTCGCTCCGTCGATCAAATGATGCAAGGACCGCCACTCGTGGGGGTCTTTTCATAAATATTTTTCAATATCCGTCTCTTGACTTTGTATAGGATATTGTCACTTTAGCGTTAAGAAAATTATAGGAATGGTACTGCTCCAATTGGGACACAAAGATAATTGGTCTTAAAAATCTGTCATGGTAGCATAACGTCATTCAAAAGGACCTTTATTCCGGTTGCAGACCACGAGCTAAGTTGTTTCTAATCGCATACCATATACACACTTTTTACATTTTTTCTAAGGTAAATAATATATTTACCACGTTATAATAAACAATTAATTAATATTCAAAAATATATATTGTACCTTAGTATTTACATTTCGAGATTTTCATTCTGTTTTCTTAAAACGAAAAAACCATTCCATTTTCCAAACTCCTTAAAAGAAAAAAGCCATTCGATTACATGAAATATTATTAAAAAGAGAGGTACCTACCCATCGGAAACCATTAATTCATTTCTATCATAGCTCTGGCTAATGACGCGTTAAAGTTCTAAACTTCAACCAAGCGTTAACAATGTGACAAGTGATAAGAGACGAGCGTTTCAGTTTAATGCCTCAGTTCCTTCAGCCGTGATTATAGGATATTCTGATTTTGTGCTATGACTTTTCCGACGATTTATTTATATCTGAGATGATGTAGTCACGGAAATGTAAAGGCTTTTAATAATAAACTTACAAGAGGATCTCATTCTGTTAAATATGCCATGAGTTTTTACTCTGCGCAATTTCCTTTTAAGGTATAGGTTCTCTACTCTGGACCGCATCCCTCAAAGCGCTCGTCAGTAGTGCATTATATTGGCAGTTCACGGATATAGCCACATCGTCGTAATCTTCACCAATACGGTCGGGTCGCGGTAAATCAAATTCAATAAAATAATATCATATTCAATAAAATAATATCATGACTAAAAATCTGGTCAATCAACGAAAAATATTTTTTTTTATTTTAAATATTATTTATTTGTTGAACAGTAGTAGTCTTTTTAACCCAAAGTTTGACTGAAAGAGAATGCCTTGTTTGCATTGCATTAAGTCGACTGATGTACCGTTTATACTTATAAATTAAGATTAAATAAATAAAACTTTATTTTATCGATCACTCATTCTTCAATGGTCCGAAAGCTCCATCTGAAAGCTAATTCATCGAATATTACTATAAAGCTCTTTCATAATACCCATTGTTTACTCCCCTAAGATTCTTTCTAACGCCATAATTGAAAATGGTCGTAAAATCTCCCTTCCCGCTTTCAACTTAAGCCCTATTATTTCCCCCAGTTACTTTAACCATCTTTAACAAAGTTTTGAGCAAAACTGTGGAACTTTAAACTCGTTCGCAATCGTATAAGTCTGGCTTCGAGCTAAAATTGTCGGATAATCTCAGACATAATTATTGAAGCTAGCGATCCATTAAGGTAATTGTGTTTTTGAGTTTAGACACAGGAAATATCAGGAAAACAAATAAAAGGATCAGCACATCGGAAAATAATTAAGAAGCTGATTTCCTCACATATTCTAAGAGAACTCGCAAGGATTTAAATGACAGATTTGACAATGACATTACTTTTTCTGTAGGGCTAATATTAGCCACGCGAAAATTTACTTAGTCTGGCGCAAAATATATTCTTGCATTATCCTTGTTTGCCGCATTTTCACGTTTAAATATCAATGTTCTGATGTTGTAGCATTATCTTGGATTTGAAAAGTATAAAGAGAAGGAGTGTAATTATGAAATATTATGTATTCTTTCCACTTATATAATGGGAATAATTAAACAAAGCCGAGTTGCGGTT
This sequence comes from Mamestra configurata, assembly GCA_002192655.3. NCBI lineage: Eukaryota > Metazoa > Arthropoda > Insecta > Lepidoptera > Noctuidae > Mamestra > Mamestra configurata. Next base: position 76,024 of record NDFZ01004717.1, on the reverse strand, counting down.
CTCTGTAGAAACGAGATACAAATATAATTTAAAGAAATAGAAAATCCTGAAATAAAGCCTTTCAATGTTGTTTCTAATGTAGCCTTTATTTCTGGATTTGTTATTCCCGTAAGTTATTCCGAATTCACAATGTTAACACACTGAAAGTAAATGTCATCTTCACGTCTCCTTTACAGAGCTACCGCTTAGTGGAATCATTCTGTCGATAAAGCCAATTTTGTATCGTTCGTTTGTCCTCAAAACTTATTTTGCTAAATATAGATTTACAATACGGTGACACAAGTACCTACATGCGTCTTGATTTCTGTACAAGTATCTGTTAATTCTGCATCGGTAATTCCCAAAAAGAAGCCATCGTATTAAAAGTTGAGTTCAGCTTTAAAAATAAGATAAGTTTCATAAAGTACCAATCTACGTTATCTAGTTAACCAACTATCAAGAAAATTCTGAAGTTTGAACACTTTTCGCGGAAGGGTCAATTTTTCAGAAAGCGTTTTTTAAACTTCAGATAAGTTAAATGACGAAATTAAATTGATGAGTGCAGATTCCTAAAAAATAACTTAGAGCCTATACTTTCATCTGCATTTTATATAAACTTAAAATTTTGGACTGAAAAATAAATCAGGCGGTATGTAAAATTTTTTATTTTCATATATTTCATTAATTTTTTTTTGCATATTATTATTTTTGATGTAACATAAAAGGCTTATAGCTAAGTAGGTACACTTATTATGAGCCTTATTAGGGCAAAGCAACAAGTGGTGAAAATAAACAAAATACATACTATGAATAATTAGAAAAGTAGGTTAGTATTCATAATATTAGTGACATATTGTAGCACCAGCGACTCACGCTACACTACAACTATATTTGAGATTTGAACTTTAAAATATATTAGGCGTCTGCCTTCAAAGAACGTTGGTACCGGAGTGCCAAAAGAAAACAAAACTTATTTTTACATTCCTAATTCAAATTCTTTTAGTTTTCGCCAGACGCTTCCAAAGGCTACCTTGTCTGCCAGAGACCTGGAGCCAAGGATATCCTCTTCACAAGAGCTACGCCCCTACGAATAGAGGATAAGAGGAAATGCCTCGCAATCATCTATTCCAAATCTTTGGAAGGGTCAAGCGTAACCTGCCTATACCTAATAAGACGTCTCTACCTATAAGCGGATGTGGACGAACAGGGGTGCGTATGCTTCTATAGAAGCAACTTACGCCATGGCTTGCGAAAAATTATCTTATTAAAATTTACTATGCACCACTTGTGCTTATTAACAACGCAGTCATACCGAAGTTCTGCCGGGGCAAAACCGCTAGAAAAGCTCCGGCACATCGCGGTTACTTTAACAAACAATGTGACAACCATAGAAATATAATATCTATGGTGACAACTCACATTCAGCCAGATGGGATTTACATCTATAATTTATAATATTATAACATTAAAATCCTCGGACGCTATCGAGTCAGAGAAAAAGAAGGTCATACTAATATAAAATATACCTAACTCTTGAACCTACTCCAGCGATCCGAATATAACAAAGAAAATCAAACATACATTAACTGACATCAACTAAAAACTGTGAGCCACCAATATCAGTTGAACCAACGGTGACAACTAGTCACCCTCTGCGAAAGGCTATGCTCCAATAAGCAGAGTTGGTATCAACCTCCATGGCGCCCTCTTACAACTGCATATGCGCGTTCCCAATTTTAGTTTATAACTTGTATTTATACCCTTCAAGAATGTCTTAATGAAAATTTTTTCATCGGCAATCCCCGACTGTAGGCCGTAATCAGCTAGTCTGTAGAAGAATGCGACTATGTCTTCTTTATAATATTCTTGACGCGCTTTGTAAAATTTCTCTGCATAATCTATTCCCGACGGGAATTCTGCCTTCAGACTATCACAAATAAATTTGAATGTGACGTCTTGTTCATATATATTTGAAATACGCTAAAGCTGGCCCGTCTAAATATGCATCCATGATGAGAGCTAAGTCATTCTCTGGCCATTTATTTATCGCGGCGATCTGGCGAAATTGCGTCAAAAAATCGTCAAATGACCTTGTGGAACCCGTATTTTAAATTCTTTTAGTTTTCGCCAGGCGCTTCCAAAGGCTACCTTGTCTGCCAGAGACCTGGAGCCCAGTCATATCCTCTTCACAATATATAGTTATACGACATTCCAGCCTCCAATTTTGACATTCCGTTCCGTAGTTAACAAGGAACCCTTATTGTGTATTCAAATTGACTTGTAAGTAATTTCCAACAATTCATAAATGGGTTTTTCAGGCAAAAATAGCTAAACATTCATAAATCTGCCTAACAATTAGGAGCATCGCGCAACGCCACAAATCTTCAATAACCGCTATATATTTACATGGACGCGTTAGCTCGACAGAAGACGTGACCGTGAAGACGTTTGCTAGATTATAGTATTGACAGCTCTTGATATTGTTGACATGCTACAGTACTCTCCATTCCGAATCGATTTGCGTGTTCAATCGAGTATCGATGAGATACGCACATGACATATAGGTACGCATATCGTTTGTGCAATCACATATCTTGTCCTTTAACTGTAACTAAGTTGCATGCATTTAAATCATAGTCTCATCATTATTTTTTAGTTTTGCACAGTCACCAATAAAGGTCCGCCGTCCTGTCAACCGGACTAACAACCGAACTACGGCTACTAGAGTAATGCTAGCGAAGAAGGAGGCGGGCCGCGCGAGGGAAAGGCAAGGCCTTCGCCCCAACCGCCGCTACAGGAGAAGACGCCCCGGGCGTCGGGAGTCACAGGGCGATCCCCGGCCACCGTAAACGCAGGCCTGCGGACGGCGAGCGTTGGGGGGCTCACTGTCCGATCACCACCAGGCCCGGGTCGATGATGCGTTGTGTTTCACGCGCGCCTCAAGGAAATGTCAGCAGAGAAGACGGGGCCCGCTAGGGCCAGAGCCTGCCAGGGTTGCGGAATTTGTTCGAAAGAGTCACCTCGGCCCTGAAACGCAAAGGGCTTTAGAAGGAACACGGATGGGTTTTAGTCAGTAAAAGTCTGACACGCCCTTCCGCTCCACCCAGAGCGAAAGAAGTAATTTGATGATTTCCCATCCTTAAAAAAAAAAAGAGGGCCAACCTATGGTATGGTATCGCCCATGATTCTTTTACATTCCAAACTACAAACGATTTACTCTCAGTTTTACTCAGATTGCTATTGCACAGAAATTATGCGAAAACCGAGTTTGATCGTGTAATGTGATCAGTTATTATTGTTTCCACGTTCTATGTCTCTACTGTAATCTAGTTTTCAATGTAAAACGATTGGAATTGCACATGACTCATTTGAATACTGAGTTTAACTAAGTGGTTTGATGTAACAAATGATTGAATTAGAAATTGGATTGTTCTGAACATTTATCGGATGCGATTTATAATTTAATTGTATGATATTATTTTAGTTATAGTACTATTGTCTTTTCGGTTTAATGACATGTTTAAACTTATATAAAAGGCAAATATTCTATTTTGGTGTGAAATAACTGTTTGTGAATAGGTTTTTAAAAAAAAATTTCGTCACCGAAGAAGCGTTTTTGGGTAGATGGCAAAAACATTAAGGATAATAAAAAATATCAAAGACCTTAATAAAAATATAAGCACAACAGACTGGCTAGCACGACTAGACATGCAACCTTCCCGAACACATCAGCTAACAGTTATATTGGAACTAAACATAAACAATACAAGATAAAAGGCAGCAAAGTCCAACATTTGTGATCTACTGATTATGCGATATAAAACTTAAAGAGTTAAAGAACTACTACCACTACATTATCCTACAATCTCACTTTATGCCTCTTAAATCCCCTTCCTCCGGATTACCATCGTCAGTTCAAAATTAAATCCTTTTTAAGTCTCATTCCGTATTCCTTGCACTCTAGTGAAATCAACAACGCGTTTTAAGTAAAACACATTAACTGCCAATTTTGCTTGGATGTAAGATTCACAGTCGGGTTAAGCTTTCTAATTTAAGTTGGTGTTCGTTGTGAAAACAGATTCTACTGTTAGGAGAACTCGATGTCGAATGAGATGTGTGCAAGTTTAAAAGAGGTGGCGGTTATTTTAATAATAATAATAATATTTCAGATAAAATCCATATTTCAATACACACACGCACACACACTAAAAATGATTAATTGACATAAAAAAATAAAACAAAAAAATAAAAAATAAAAATAACACACACAAAAAGAAAAACAGGGACACAGTTATAAACATTAGAACGAGGAGGAACTGTCCACTGCTCACTGTGCAGTATGCAAACGTATCCAGTGGCGCAGCAGTGGAGAGTCCCACCTGTCTGCAAACACGCTTATAATACTGTTGCTACTGGACCTAACACGACTGAGCAGCGACACACACTGCTTCCTTATAAGAACATGAAACCCATCAGTGTGCGTTTCTATTTTGTAGATAGAATTTACTATATCGTACACCAAAAATAGTTACAATACTCTTTTCTACAAACATAACTTTCTAATTCTATGTTTTAACATACAATTTGATTGTATTACTAAGCACTAGCTTTTGCATGCCGCTTTACTCGAGTTAATAGTTAATATAGATAATGCGCAAAAGAATAGCCCATAACCGTCTCGTCTCTAAGCTCTATGCATCTCAAGGGCCCATCTATCTCTGTACCGAAATTCATCAAAATCGCTTCAGCCTTTAGGCGTGAAAGCGTATCAAACAAATCGCTTTTGCGTTTATAATAATAGTTAGGATTGTATGAGCTATAATGTTTGGCGGAGTGAGAGTTGTCAAGCATATCGAACAAACTCATTTTCGCGTTTATAATATTAGTTAGATTGAATGAGCTCTACATATGTTTGGCGGAGTGAGAGTTGTCTCATCTCACTCCGCCTAACATAGACTTACATGGCAAAGCATCATGAGAGTAGCGGTGGTAGAAGACTCGACCGAAACGAGACCGCGACCAATCGGCCAAAACGAACGACCAAGGAGAAGACAGAAGAATGAGCTAGCATTTTCCCACTGCAGAGCATAGGTCTCTCAAATGTTATCAAATAATTATAAAAAAATATTTCAGACCCACAAGATCCATATTTTGTTAGTAAAAGTCTTAACCTAATGGTAGTAAAAATCACACTTTATTAACCCCCGACGCAAAATGAGAGGTGACAAGGCATTGTATGTCCTCAGCGTATACCTGACCCACAGACTGCACGTGTAAAAAGACTGAATAAAAGCATACTTACTACAGTATGCTCTGAAAAAACAGACGTCAGACGTGTTTTGTCACTTTCAAACATTTCAGAGTAATATTCACTCATTTTTTCCCATGAGGGAAGATGGACACGTCGGAATGACACCAGCTACGCTTTGTTTACGTTCATACTTTCTTGTCACTACACACACGAGAGTACTACACACTTGACCAGGGTCTAATATCATATAATATCAAATATCTACATATAATGCGACACTAATTACTCGCTTCCGCTTTTAAATCAAAAAGCATCTAAAAGCGACCGCTCACCAACTCAAAACTCACTTATTTTAACTTAACTTTGACTTTAGGTACTTTCGGAATCCCTCACTTTTCACTAAGTACATTCTTAATGAAGAGCCTGAATGTCGGTACATGAGGTTCTGTCTCTGTTAATATTAATGAGATGACTTCAGGGTTCTTCGATTCAATAATCTAGAAAGGCGAATTCTTTGTAATATTATTTAGAATACTTAGTGTAAACTCTTTGATGTAAGACGGAAACTTTGCTCTTGTGAATATTCAAGTTTTAGCAGATTTTTATCTATACTAATATTATAAAGCTGAAGAGTTTGTTTGTTTGTTTGTTTGTTTGTTTGAACGCGCTAATCTCTGGAATTACTGGTCCGATTTGAATGATTCTTTCAGTGTTGGGTAGTCCATTTATCGAGGAAGGCTATAGACTATATTTTTTTTTTTTCAAAATTAGGGATCCGTAATAAAATTGCTATTTCGTAACACAAGGTGTAAAATCAAAAACCTTTTTTTGCGTGCGCTGCAAAAACTATTGACAAAAGAACAAAATGATGTACTACGGGTTAGAAGATCCCATTAAGACCTACAAAAAAGTCCGCGAGAACATATATCTAGCTATCATGGTTTAATCACAATAACCCATTTTGTGTTCAAAATAATTATTAAATCGTCTAAAGAAAAAAAACTACGTTAAATACGTATCGTAATATTAATCTTTATCGAAATTAAGCATTATGTTATCAAGAGTATTTATGTAGAAGTAAAATACTTTTTGTTTCATCTCAATCGGATATTTCGTTTAAAAGTTATCACGTGTGTAAGATGTTAAGAGTTGGTACCTATTAATGAGTTATGGGCCATAGAGTTTTTTATCAACATAAAATCCTGTAATAATCTTTTTCGAAATATATTTGTTGATGATTGTAAGTATAAGATCTTTGAAGAGTATAATAAATACATTTCTAAAATAACTCTGCTAAGGAAATCCACGCGCGCATAATGTTTTGAACAGTTCTGAAGACATTGATAATTGCATTAACTTCGGTAATGGTAGTTGAAACTTCTAATACAATTAAAGGAGTTTTAATCTAATAGAATTGAAAAACGCCCCAATTTTTTGGGTAACGTAATTCCTCCAAACTCACGAGATTCAACGAATCCTAAATTTTGATTCTAATCTTGAAAATTAAAAGCAGAATATTTTTAGTATTTATTTCCTTTGGGCCAAGTTCTTTTGCAATTGTATTGAGTGCTTTTATCATTTGTATGCTCAGTATTCCACAATCACCAGTAAATTCTATAAAGTTCAATGAACTTATTTGATCTTTATTATGAACTTTATTATAGCAATACAGAATAAAGCGAAATAGTGATACAAAAGCGGCTTTCAAATAATTCTCAAAGAGATATTAAAAAGTGATCAAATTAACACAAAGGGCTCAAAACAGCTATTTTATAGGAACTAGCACTAACAAGTCTAAAGCAACTTGGGAGGTAACCAATTCTATGAAATTTAATATTCCTAAAATGATAGCAAGACATTTTAATGATTATTTTATAGACTCAGTTCAATCGAATGCCGATAATTTGCGAATAATACTCAAACAGACACATCATCAGGATTATATATCTAATCTATCTAAACTAATATTATAAAGAGTAAAGATTAGTTAGTTTGTTTGTTTAGAATTAAGGTTGATAATGTACATGTAAACTACACTTCAAATTACTCAAATCGGACCTTTCGTTTTAAAGTTACGACGGGCATAAAAATGGTCTAAGTAAGAAAAATGTTACGGTTTGAGCGAACTGGGGAGAATCTTAACGCTTAGTCCGATGAAGCTGAAACACGGCATTAATGTTTTGGATAAAAAAAGAAAAATAACAAATATTTGGATTTTTCGATGCTCTAAGTAAGAAAAATGTTGCGGTTTGAGCTAACTGGGGAGAAACTTAATGCACGGCATTAATGTTTTGGATAAAAAATTAAGAATAACAAATATAAGGGGCGAAAAGGGTTGATGAATTTTTCAGGGGAGGACATTATTGCTTACTTCAATTTACGTGGAAATTGGAATGAACAAGCTAAAAGTGGGAAATTTGAAACAGATCTAACAATGTTTACATAGTCAACCTCTGGCGGGGTGAACGGGGTGAACTGGGTGGATAGTAGGCTGATCCTGAGACCGTTGAATGGATATCGTAGTGCTTAATTTTCCAAAACTTACCTTTAAAAAGGGTTTGAGGGGGCGTTGAAGTTTGTGGAGTACCTACTAAATCCGCGCGGACGAAGTCGCGGGCGAAGTGCTAGTAAAAGATATAGGTACATTACAATTTTTTTTTTTTTTTAAATTATTAATACTTATAGATTAAATTTGAAAACAGTAAAGAAATATAATGAAAACAATAAACAAAGGTATTTAAAACAAGACGTTCTTTTCACAGTACATCTCACAAGCCATTCTGCAATACATTGTGTGTCGATTTTGTGATCCGAAAGTACAAAACAAACAAAAAAATTACAAGCTTTTGACAAAAACGAACGAAACACTCACCAAACCTTATCAAAACAAACAAAAAGTCAACATTTCACAAAACGAGTGCCTGTTGTCGGTTTGCGACGATTTCCTTCAGTTCCGGTCCCCCTTTTATTGCACCAGGTGAACGTAAAATATATGCTCCTATAAACTAAGTCGTAAGGTTGAAATTCTTGTGAAACAAACCTTTTTCTGGACAACCAATGAAATGTTTGTTAAACTTACGCTGATACTACTTTTCCTTCTCAAAAGTTATAACAAAATGCGATGTTTGTTTGTGTTTATCAAATTGTACTAATTTAATGTATGATTCTAAAATGTACTTTTTTTTCTCAAAACCTGCCATATTGCGGTTAAGTAACACGAGATAGGTTTCTGTAGATCTACTCTTTGAGTTCAAAGAAACCTATGATTAACAAAAGTCACAAACTCGAAACAAAAACTCCATTCTAGGCAACCGCTTTTGAGCGGACCGGGGCTGCCTTCAAGCGGCTCCTGCCCATTCTAGGGGGTTCAAACGCCTCCTGTCGGAGGCTCTATGCGGGGATTGTGCGGTCCATGGCCCTTTATGGGGCCCCAGTGTGGGCACTTACGTTGAAGGAGCGACCTGCCCGCCAGCTCAACGCGTCCCAAAGGGTCATGGCCATTCGGCTGGCCCGGGGATACCGCATGGTCTCCAGCGAGGCGGCGAGTCTCCTTGCCGGATTAACGCCATGGGATCTGGAGGCGAGAGCCCTCGCGCACGTTTACACGTGGCGCGTGGAGGCGCTTCGCCGGGGCGAAACTCCGCTGCCGCGGCAAATTGCATCGCGGCGGACGGAGCTCCGGCAGGATACCATGGCGGTATGGCAACGGCGACTGTCGCAACCCAGCGCTGGGCACGCCACAATTGCGGCGATAAGACCCCTCTTTGAGGAGTGGCTGGAGAGGCGCTTCGGCGTCCTCACCTTCCGCCTGACGCAGGTACTCACCGGACACGGCTGTTTCGGGAGGTACCTGTTTCGGATTAAGCGGGAGGACACGCCCGGGTGTCAGCACTGTGAGGATCGCCCGGAGGACACGGTGGAGCATACGGTGGAGATCTGCCCTGCTTGGGCTGAGCACCGCCGTGTCCTCGTCGAGGCGATCGGCGGCGGCAACCTCTCGCGTCCGGCCCTGGTTGAATCCATGGTCCGGAGCGAGGAGGCTTGGGAAGCGGTCACCTCCTTCTGCGAAGCAGTAATGCTAGCGAAGGAGGAGGCGGGCCGCGCGAGGGAAAGGCAAGGCCTTCGCCCCAACCGCCGCAACAGGAGAAGACGCCCCGGGCGTCGGGAGTCGCAGGGCGATCCCCGGCCACCGTAGGCGCGGGCCTGCGGACGGCGAGCATTGGGTGGCTCGCTGTCCGATCACCACCAGGCCCGGGTCGATGGCGCGTTGTGTTTCACGCGCGCCTCAAAGAGATGTCAGCATAGAAGACGGGGCCCGCTAGGGCCAGAGCCTGCCAGGGTTGCGGAATTTGTTCGAAAGAGTCACCGCGGCCCTGGAACGCAAAGGGCTTTAGAAGGAACACGGATGGGTTTTAGTCATTAAGAGTCTGACACGCCCTTCCGCTCCACCCAGAGCGGAAGAAGTCATTTGATGATTTCCCATCCTTCCGCTTTTAATTACTAGACCAATATAATAGGCCTGCCTCTTGGAATCATTTACATAATTACAATATATACGAACTAAACAGATTGTCACGGGGTCATCGCCCTGAAACTAACGTTTATTACTTAATTTTAACGATTAAAACGTCGTTTTGAAGGTCGTATTTACATATATTTAATATTCATCCCTGTCAGGCCTGAAACAACGGGCCCAGATTATAAGGCGAATGTTTTAGCTAAAATAACAAGTTTACCCAAAATAATATTTTGTTTCATAACTAATAAATCGAACTTGGCTTGAAAACGTATTATCTAACCACACATGAAATACTTAATATAGAAAAAAATGCATACGGAAGAGCACAACGTTATTGCTAACTTCAATACAACTTTCTGCTAACTGTTCAGTTCGTCCATAATATTACATATAGAACAAAGAAATTCTTCGACATATTTTTTAATGGACCAACTAAAACACAGGTATATTAAAATTATCACAACATAAACAATAATCCCGTACCTTAGAAGTAAAAGTACTTGTGCACTTTAAATATTTTCTTCATCCAAAGGCATTTTAATTCCTCTTCAGTTTTTAAGCGAGAATGTTTCTCATTCCTCAACAAAGTTATTTTTTGAAGTCTCGTCGAAAACCTGCTGAAACGTTTTTCCCATCAAATTGTGTCAATACAAGTTTCAACTTCCTAGCGTTTCTTCGTTCTAACAGAAGTATATTTAGAAGGTAGATTGTATTCTTTTGCGGAAGAGAATCGGAACACGATTATACTTTCTGTTGACTAAGAAAGCCATTTCCACTTTCGGGAATAATTTAGTTTGTTCCTCTTTATGAAACTTTGGTTTTACGGAACTACATACATACATATATTGACATAAACACAAGGAAAGGAATGCTGCGGAAGACGCCAAAATCCACGAGTATTTTTTTGAAAGTCGTCAATTTCTGCATTAAAGCAGAACGAAACCTCAAACACAAAACATATTTTTCAGTGAAACCATTTACCGTATTTTCAGTCAAACCATTTATATTAATAAATTGACAAGGAGTAGGGCCGTCCAAGATAACCTAGTTAGCTAGTTGCGTTTCCTAGCGTAGACCTCTATGAAGAAGATCGTGCAAGAAACTCCATGGATGCTCTTTTATATAAATACTCAAAATATTGGTTACATCATCGGGACCGCCGCCGCCTTCCTTACCCAATTGAGTTTGACCGTGGGTCAACTTTCGATGATCAATCTCTAATTTATTAGCTTTCATAGTTAATATTAATAGGTAGTTGGATTTTCTTTTAGTGTTGTATTAAAAAAAACGGTCAAGTGCGAGTCGGACTCACACACGAAGGGTTTCATACCATAAACCGAAAAAAAACCTTTCCTGTATAGCTGCCTTTTTTTAAGAATGGGAAATCATCAAATGACTTCTTCCGCTATGGGGTGGAGCGGAAGGGCGTGTCAGACTCTTACTGACTAAAAACCCATCCGTGTTCCTTCTAAAGCCCTTTGCGTTCCAGCCCTGGCAGGCTCTGGCCCTAGTGGGCCCCGTTTTCTATGCTGGCATGTCTTTGAGGCGCGCGTGGAACACAACGCGCCATCGACCCGGGCCTGATGGTGATCGGACAGCGAGCCACCCAACGCTAGCCATCCGCAGGCCCGCGCCTAAGGTGGCCAGGGATCGCCCTGCGACCTCCGACGCCTGGGGCGTCTTCTTCTGTTGCGGCGGTTGGGGCGAAGGCCTTATCTTTCCCTCGCGCGGCCTGCCTACTCCTACGCTAGCATTACTGCTTCGCAGAAGGAGGTAGTACTATGGATTTAACCAGGGCGGGACGCTAGAGGTCGCCGCCGCCGATCCGCTCGACGAGAACACGCCTTTAATTTTTAAATTTTGTTTCATTTTTATTATTTTTTGTTATAGCGGCAATAGAAATATACATTGAAAATTTCAACCGTCTACCTATTACGGTTCTATAGATACAGCTCGTTGGTTACCCTTTGGGTACGGAACCCTAAAAAAGGAAGAAAGGGTAGGTTAAATCACTTTTACAATTAAATAATTTATACAAGTATCGTCTATCAGCCAGCAAGGCCCGACGAAAAATCTAAACGAAGTGTTAAAAAAGTTCTTGGTGTTACAGTAGTCAATAGTGAAAAAAAAAATAGATTTAACTCAAAATATGCACATTTATTATTATATTATATTATACTAGCTGACCCGGCAAACGTTGTTTTGCCATATAAAATATTTCTAGGGAATTTCTAGCGTAGAAAAAAAAAACGTATGATAAGTGTGTAAGGATGTGGTATATGAGTGAAAGAGGCATGGAGCGCTGTGAACGATGAGAGAATATAAAAATAACAAAACACCAGACATTATTTTTCCTAATGTATTATAATTTATTCCTTAAAATTATATAAATAAAATTAATTACGACAGTAACACTAACAAGCAATATCAATCTCTCAATGCTATAGCGTGAACAATATTTTTTGTTAGCACATCTTTAGCTAACACAAACAAACTGGATGGTTTACCCACTCAAGAGCATGCCACGTATAATTGTCCGTGTAAAACATGGTCTGATCAAATCTAAGCCACAGCTAATGTTTTAATAAGTTTCTTTAATTTCACTATTTTCGACATCCGAATTATCTGCAAATAAACCATTCATTAAATATTTATACGAAAAAGGTTAACGTGGACATTTTAAATGCACTGATGATTATTAAAATACTGTAGATAGCTATTAAGTGAAGTAACAAAACTCTTCTGGTCAACTAACCTATAAAGCTCGTTATCGCAAGTAAACATTGCTGTTTTTTTGTCTAAAAGATCTTGCTGTTCCTATTGTTTTTCTTCAAACTTACTCATCATAGTGTTTAGTAAATTCCGCACATCACTTTTTATAGTTTTATTCATTTTAAATGATAAACTTCGTTATAAGCGTATACGAATTGTTTACAATTTCTTATGACGGGTGACAAAATGACATTGATAGAATGTTACCATGTAAAAAGTTTCAATTAAATGTTAGGCTCAACTGGCGGGGGTAACTTACCTAGTGATAATTGTTAAGTTATCTTAACTATATTTATAATATATATATATATAGTTAAGCAGCGAAGTGAACCGAAATCAGTTATCGAGCGGGATGAAAAATGATTGAATTACTAAAATGACTATTAAAAAATAGGGGTTTGTGATAGAAGGGTGAATATTTAGGGTTGTATGTACTTTTTAATGCCACATTATAAAAAAAAAATGTCCAAAAAATAAGAAATAAATGGTAGGGATGGACAACTCGTATCACTTAGGGGTATGAAAAATAGATAGTAGCCGATTCTCAGACCTACTGAATATGCATATAAAATTTCATAAAATCGGTCAAGCCGTTTCGGAGGAGTATGGTAACTAACATTGTGACACGAGAATTTTATATATAAGATTTAAACTATGGGAGTTGATCTCTATTTTCTTACAATGTCATTGTATTTTTTGTCACGTACGTTTCCATTTCCCGAATGTTCCAAACAACAGCAATACTGGCCGAAAACCTAAACTTTCAATTCGATTTTCAAAGTCGGTTGCCTTGATGACCGTTGCAACGGGCGTTTGATCCTGACATCACATACCATCCTGAGATTAGATTCCGTGTCGCTCTCACACCAATACCTATCAGATCGATTTTAGCCGTGCGACGCTTTTATACGAACATGGCACGTTGCGAACGTTTTTTTTTTGTTTCCAATGTGGATTTGAAAGGAGTGTAAGGATATTTGGATCGTTTTGGCACAATCTGAGTGCTAGGATGAAAAGTTAAAAGTGTCTAAGCTGGGCTTTTTGGGATTGGTTGTAAATTTTAAACTCAATAAAGTTGGAGTTGAAATTCTCATGGGTTTACTGAAATGTAATTTGAAAAGCACTTAATCTGACTACTGGAAAAGGTTGTAGATGAAAAATATCTGACGCCTGACAGAGGAGCGCCGCATAGGTCGATCTTCAAGGTTAAGCTACGCTTGCCGAGGTTGGTCTGTGGATGGATGACCATCTTAACATACCGAAACTCCTATGTGCCTCGGAATGCACGTTAAGCCGTTGGTCCCGGCTAGATAACGATCTACAAATGAAGGCCGGGACCACCGGAGGCAGTCAAGAATCGTCAGAAGCCAGATAATCTGTCACCAGTCTGGCCAAGGAGTACCGTGTTACACAGTTAATGGCTTTTGGAGGTCTGTTATTCAGCCGCTTCACGTAAAATACTGGTTTTCTGCTGAATCCAGTTTGACAGGAAGCCAACCCCAATATAGTTGGGAAAAAGCTAGGCAGATGACAAAAAAGACCTGAAGTCACCCAAATCCTACATCGCGGTATCTTTCCGCGCAACTCGAACATATATGTACAACCGGCCGACAACAACTGGTCCACTTCCTATACTATAAGTCTGGAAAATACCTGTTCAGCTTCAGTCCCTTTTCACTTAAAAAGAACCTTCCTTACTTACCTTTTGTAACTTCACAAGGCAAAGTTGTCAATATATTCGTGGCTAAAACTACACGGCACAACTCATGCGGAATACCAAACTATGAAAAACTTTCACCTGTCAAGAAACATTTGATACAGCCAGGAGTTCCAAAAAAATTGCTAAGCAGTTTTTCATCGTTTGAACGACATTGAATGAACTTCGGTGTCATAAATAACTGTATTCATACCACGACTCCTTTTACCGCGTATAGGTAAAAAGCTCACCAAATATAAATCAGTGCTGCCAGATTATTGATTTACCCTTAAGTACGCCATCGGGAAATACCATTTGGATGTTATATTTCAAAATGATTTGTATCGCACGAATCGTTAGCTATATCGAATGAGTAAGCGCGGTCATTATTCCAATGGAATTTATTTATAATGAAGGGATTAAAACAAAATTATTATATTGCTACATTATTTATGTGTCATCTCAGAGTTTATTTTGCAGTCGTCGGTTAGCCACCGGCTTACAGGTGAAAGGTTTTTAAAGAATTGCATTTTATATTCAGTTTGTTTCTTTCAGCGTAAATTAGAATCAGTCCAGCACTGATTCTAATTTAGGTACGCTGAAAGAAACAAGCTGAAGTTTACACTTTTTTGTATTGCCATGAAAACCATCACAGACACGAAAAATCTACAACTTTGATTTTGTAAAATGTTTGATAATGTGCTACCCTCAAATTTTACACAATCCAATTTAACAAAAAGTGCGGTCTCACATTTCCAAACTAAATCTAGGAAGTTTTAAACTAATATCGGGCAAGTTGAAGCCAACATTTCCGTGCAGTATGCCCGTGACATAGATTTATACGTGAAAAGTCTGTCATTTTGAGAAATGACTGGAGTTTCCACCCACCGAAGAGTTCACAATCGGAGGTGGCAACCTGGCCGCGACAAGTGATTGATGATGAAAAAATATTATTTTCCTATTTTTTTTAGCGAACGTTCGATAATGTTTACACTCTGGATAGTTTAAGGGATTATTGGAGCCATTGTTGCGTTACAGTTATAAGTAAAAATCGTTTTTATGCTATCTGTGTGTGAGAGCACCAAGTTAATCATGTGAAGAACTGGCAGTTAAGTGGCCTGCTCCCTGAGCACGAGGTTATTTTTGGTTTGAATCCGGACCCCTACTGCTATGATGTGCCCATGCCCATGCCATCATGATCAATAACACAATCCTTTTTTCACGACGGGATCATGCTGGCATTGGAACATACTCCTGTCTATGCGCTGTACTATCCTGAGCAACCGGCAGCAAGTTCATCATGCTCCTCTAGATGTCACTTCTTGCGGTAGCGTCGGAGGTCGGGTTGCCTCTTTCCCTCAAATATGGCAAGGGGGTAATGGCTGATCTTTGCGTTATACTCGTGAACGTGTGCTACTTGTGGTGAGTAGACTGCTTGTTTGCCTTTATTATTGTTATAACGATTATCTGCTTATTGATTAATTTTGATGGCCGCACGTGTAAGCGGGCACGCTCTTTATGTCTGGAGGCTTATTTAGTTTGATTTAACATTGTTTTTATGCTTGAGTTCGTCTGATTATGCTGGCATAATAATAATAAAATAATAAATCTTTATTCTAAAATTGGTATAATAGAATAATAAATCTTTGCTAATAACATAGGTAGAACAATGTAAGATGCCTGTACTAAAAGGGTCCTGTAATGTACAATGTATAATGGAGTGTGCTAGCTTAAAAGTAGCGAATAATTTAGTTTTAGGTTTTACGTGTTATCTTTGTTGTATTGTTTTCTTTGCATACCTTTATATAAATGCTAGTTCTTCTAACTCAATAGACAGATGTGGGAGTTTATTGTGCCACTTCTGCTTCCCAGCTAAAACACTAGGAAGAGGTGACGGGCGGGGGCGTTTTGGAGGACTGTCTTTATATAGAACTTTGACGTTCAAAAAGGTGCATGCACTCAGCCTAATGAATAAATGACCTCTGATTTTGATTTTCGATTTTGACCAGAGTCGGAGTCGGAGTCAGCTCTGTGACAATAAATGTTATGAATAATAGTTAGAAAGAAAGAAAGAAAAAAGAATAATATTTATTTAGCACTTACATGAAACACGCACGGTGCACAGGAATAAAAAAATTAAAAAAAATGTAGGTATGCTAAGAACCAAGTGTGTGTCTTACGGCTGCACTAAAAAGGTCCATTTCAGCGATATGTCAGACAGACTGATGCTGTCTGACGCTGGTTTTCTAATGAACCTTTCAATGGACGAGTGACGGTTCACTTGAATCAATCTAATATAGGTAATCATATTTTTACATTTATATATATATATAATCATCTAAATAAAGCTTCTCTCACGTTCTATCTTTTCTTCTGTTTCAAATGGACTGTGAACATAGGTGACAGGTTTTAGTTCTACTACGAACGCCCTGAACGATGAAGGTGCAAAGTAAAACCAGTAAGCTAGTTTTGAAAACAATTTTTTTTTGTCAAATTTACGCTGTCCCACTTATGAGCCTTTCTCCATAAATCAATTAGGTCCTTTTATAATAAACCCTTTGAAACCCAACCAGCGATAAACGTTTCTAAGACAAATTCAATTCGCAAGTTCAAAATCTTCACCTTTAACGTGATTTGACTGAAAAAGATAAATTTATTTTGTTTGCACCATTTGTGGCAGCCATTATTGTAATCTAGGAGATAAATCGTTCATTTGTTACTCGTATAGAATAAATCTCTGTGGTACTACGAGTACTAGCAGGATTGCTAGGATAAACAGATTTATGGATTGTTAATGTTTTAAGTTCAACGTTTTTCTTGGTACAACGTTGTATGTTTAATGTATTGGCGGCTGAGTCGTTCTTCTGTTACATTGGCGCAAGAAAAAATAGAATTGCTTTTGCGAATTCTCATATATTTATTGTAATATGTACAAGTAACAATAAAATACTTAAACAACTAGACTAGTAATCGCAAAATTATGTATTAACGCGTATTTTTTACACGATGGTAAATAATAAATCATTGGGCATAAAAAAATGCATCCACATCGCTGTCAAAAGTGCCCAGAACACTGGCAGCATAGCCGCGTTGAATGGTAACAATCGACAAGTTGTTTACTGTTGTCACAAACGACTCGGGGAGCACTCGGACCCCATGGGCCTAATGTTTCAACCCCAAACGGCTCAAATTTATAGTAAACGATGGTAAATAATAAATCATTGGGCATAAAAAAATACATCCACATCGCTATCAATAGAAAAAGTGCCCAGAACACTGGCAGCATTGTCGCATTGAATAGCAGTGAAGAAATACCCTGCTCTCTGGTCACGTGAACAACCGACAAGTTGTTTGCTGTTGTCGCAAAAGACTCGGTGAGCACTAATGGACCTAATATTTCAACCCCAAGCGGCTTAAATATATAACTCCCAATAAGGTTTGAGATTTTGTGCACCTGCAGCAGCCGCCCCAGCGCAGACCGCAATGCTAAGAAGATGAGATGGCGCAAGGATGTCGACACATGTTGCATCTCATGCCAAAGACCTACCACCCACCTCCCAGGCATTATTTTCATCCCATTTGCCCTCTTCCCAACGTCACGTGCCAAACCATTGGGTTCTAAAACAGCTGGCACTCCGGTGACAAGCCAGCGGTGACAAGAGCTCGACGAATGATGTCATTAATTTTGGTAAGCCGTGCTAACCGACCAGCGCTTAAAACTCACAGGCAATCGACTGCTTCAACGTATTTATACCGATGTGGAGCTCCGCTAGGAACACCCAGAAGCAGACACGTGGCGATCCGGAAGGTGGTGTCACATGTTGGGTGACGGTAGCGCCTGAAGCCAAAGACCCGACTCCCATTCACCCATAGCCAGCAGGCGGGCACGCTTTGCAGTATTGGTGGATGTATTTATGAGGTTATTTCGTACTAACCTGCAGAGCGACTCGTCCCATTTTTTTTGGGAAAATGGGTTATTGGGCAACGCAGTGTAATGACATCGGTCAAGTACGGGCAATTCACAGTCCAGGTCCTTTTGGTTAACTTTTCAGTGCTGTGGACCGAGGACAGGAACGCCGGTAGGCTTACACTAGAAATTTTGCGGATGTCGAGCCCACTAAAGCGAATGGGCAGTGTGGCTTGCAACCACACTCGGTCAACCAGGGTCAGTAGTTCATATGCATTGAATAATTTGATCAGTTTTGTCAAAATAGATAAAATTTGGCCTAAACCAGCAATATCTTAAAAGGGTAAAGCCGAATAAATTGATTTCGGCAAGTCTTTCCAAAATATTGTTAAAACGTTTAATTTTGTCGTCAATGAACGAAGAAAAACTATCTTCTAATATTGGTGAACATAGGAGGTATAGAGAACTCCTTTCTAAAATTTTGATATCTGGAACCCCATTGCATTGAATTTCAAAAGAGTCATTTGTCTGTCAGTATTTTCACAATAAAAAAATCTCATTTGGAGTGGTTGAGGTCAAGGTCAATGGTTGGAACTGCTTCTTCATGAATTGGATTTTTTTTAAAGTGTCTACGTCAGCTCCTAGTGTTCCATAATCTAAATACTAGACGTTAAATTTTGAAGGATTCGAGAGGGTCTCCTTGTTGGCATGGCATCCTACTGCAGATTCTAAAACGTTGTCTTAGTACAATCATTTTGAAGGGTAGCATATATGTAGCATTGCCATAAAAAGCCGAAAATCTCTGGCAATTATTTTTTTACTTCAACCAACAAAGCGTCCCTGTAAACGGAGTTAAAGGCGTTTTTAACGTCAACCTTGAGGATAACCTCTCTTACCAAAATTTTAAAAAGTTGGCATGTACGCAGCCTCTCAGTCCCCTCTGAATCTAAAACCAAGCGATAGGAGCTGAATTTATTAGTTAATTATGATTCGCTGTATAATTTGCAGCAAATTTTGGACGCCTGTAGGTGTACCCGACGGCAATGGGTTGAATGCCGCCGTATTTCTGCGCAGGGCACATAGTGTAGTGGAAATAAAAAGAACATTCGTCACATTAAATACGTATGAATTTGTTTGTAAAAAAACACCGAAAATGTATAATAAAACAAATAAAATTCTGTTAAAAAATCACAAAAAAAAAATATCTGTGGTTCCCGCGCAGATTTCGAAAACTAACGAGGATAATTGAAATAATATAGGTACAAAGCTTAACCATTTAGAAATTTAGGAGTAACCAAGCTTTACTTCAGAATCTAAATGTAGTTGCAACGACACATCAGCCTAAAGACCGTCTCCATTTAGAAAAAGCGTTTAAAAGATGCGACACTAAGAGACACGACACTTTTTTTACATTTTTCGTTTGACACCGAAAACTTCAAATAAGAAGAAAAAAACATTCTGGACAACAAAGGTAGAAAAAGATTCCTGCAAGAAGATTTAGTTTTGGCCAATGTAATAAAGTAGAATCCACAATGCTGCAATAGGTTGGCCCCGTACAAGACATCGACGACAGCTTCGGTAACGCCGCCGGAGAGCATTAGCCGAAAGCTCCTTCAAAAGCTTTCCCGGCGCCTGAACTTAAAAATTCTTTCAAATGCTGAGGAGTCAGGCCGGCGGAGCCACGTCTGAAGGAGCTTACGGCTGCCATCAACTGGGTGGCTGAAATCTCGTGGAAAGAGGAATCAGGATTGGTGGTGTCAGGGGGGTCAGGGAAGTTGAGGTTATCCGCTGGAAGTTTACTCTCCAGAGCTGAAATAGTATCTGGAGAGTAAGGCGCCACCACATCACTACTGAATAACAGCCTGGTTCTGATTCCACATGTGAACACACGCCTTTTTGGGGAACGTTATTAAAAGCGGGTAATTTTGGATCTAAAGTGTACGTCGAATTGTTACAATTGTCTTTAATTTGCGTCGTTAATATTTTTTTGTAGCCAATTTTTNCAAATTTGGTAGAAAGATGAGTCCTGATTGGGGGTGTCGGGGAGGTCAGGGAAGGTGAGGTCAAGAGCTAAAAAAGTGTCTGGAGAGTAAGGCCCACATCACTACTGAATAACAACCTGGCCGCTCCCCTCACACGCCTTTCTGGGGAACGTTATTAGAAGCGAGTAATTTTGGATCTAAAACGAAGGTCGAATTGTTACAATGAATGTCTTTAATTTGGATTGTTAATGTCTTTTTTGTAGCCAAATTCTTTTGGACATGCAGAATCCTATAAGGGAAGGTGAGTAATTCCTCCCAGGCACTTTGTGTGTTCTCCTGGGTCGCAAGATGGACGCATTGAGCTAAACTCAGCGCAACAGACCGTCTTGCACCCCGAGGAACTCTCTTCAGCAAAGGTGTTAATTTTTTTTATTTAAATAGCGTTATCCAAAGTGTTTCTAAAATAGTTGATGTTTGGGATGTGACTAGGGTTTAGGGGCGTAAAGGTACACTATGAGGCTTGTGAACCTTGCCATAGCGTATCCTCAACCACGGTTCACCTGGGAGCAATGGCAAATCTTAACTATAAATGGCAAAACTTACCAGCTGAGTATCAAGGGAGGGATGTGGTAGGTTGACTGGCACAGGTTCCGGCACCGCTTTAACATAAATTAAGATTTGACTTACCAGATAAAATGAAACTATAAGAACACCATGTGAAAAAGAAACAAAAAAATATCACGTAAGAGAAATGTACAAAAACTTTATACTTATGACTCAAATAAATACAAATACACTTTTTTTCACAATAAACTAAAATTCTAAAATATTACTGTCAAATATTGAGTACCGCCAAAGGCGCAGTCGCCCTCGGGGCCTGGGGCGCCGCGCGCATGCAGGGCAACCTTCCCGGTGATATGGTAGGGCTGCAGACGTCGGACGTCCACCTTAGAACAACAAGGCCACCTTAGAAGATCAATTTATTTTTGACATACAAAGTCGGTTTTTTATACGAAATTGAGTTATTATAAATATGCAATCGAGAAAAAAATGCGGTTTTATGGTTATGGTTTCTTTTTATTACTATTATTATTTTTATTGATTGATTTGACAGGCGCACTTATTGATTTGTACCTACGTTACAAATTAGGTATATGAAGCATACGAAATCTAATTTTTCAGTTGCTGAGAGGAATTTGACTTTCCTGAAATAATCTCAGCCAGCTATAACGAGCTATAAGCTAATTGATTTTATATTTTTTCTCAAGGAATTGCATTTTCACAGCACCGACCATCAGCTGTCAGAACGCTTTCACACACAACGTAGTTAATGTGAAAATAGAAAACCATTACATCGTTAGAAAAACCATGGTGAACTGGGTCCGCAGGATGATCTAGGGCCAATTTTTCAATAGTCAGTTTTTTTTAATGAGGAATAAAAGAGCGGGGTGATACCTTTTGTCTCGAAAATAGGTAATTTCTCTTTAAATATTTTCATATGTTTCTTATAGAAGTCTAAGTTAACCCTTTGACATCTCAAAGTAAGAGAGGGGTAGCAACTTTCCTCCTGTGGTTTTGTGCCGTTATGTCACTTGAATTGCTACCTTCACGTCGCGTATAAGCCTCCTTCTTTAATAAAATAATATTATTTCAAAACATACCCTATACCCCATATCTTGGGAGTGACTCATTGAAATCAAAGCTGTCAAATATTTATTTATCCTCTCATGGGAACACCTTACAGCAATTACAGCAAATGGAGCGCAGAGTATCTGCTGTGTTTCAACATACTGTATGTGGACTGCTGGACATCGAATGGACGGAGGTAGATCACGCACCCTCGCTAACGCAGCATCAGGCCATCGTTCCTTCAGGATTCCACTCTTCCGATTGCATAAATCCATGTCGCACTCATTCTTAACAATATTCTGTATTCGATTTCAAAATAAAATTATAAAAAAAACAACATTAAAAATTGTTAACTAAAGAAAAAGGCTAATGAAATAAGGGGCCACTTACAAAAAATCAGCAGAGTGTAGTGTCGATCGTATATGTGTCACCATTAACTCAAGTGCCATAACGCTGTGTCCTTGTAACGCTTATAATAAAAGACCGGCCTGTTCGATCATTTGTTACGCTTACCGAACCTAACATTTTAATTTTGGGCAAACTATTATTTTAGTTCCAATGCGTCTTTTGTATTGTTCTCACATTTATTATGTTAAAATTTCAACATTAATGATGTAACCATATCTTTGTAAAAAATATTATTTTTAAAAGAGTGTTCGAGGAGTTTCTTGCACGTTCTTATCCATAGAGATCGACGTTTTGGAACATGTAAAATAGCTACTTGACCGACAGACCTTGACACTTAAAAAGTACTTAAAATGGTCTAATCGAAATCTTGACGAGTCTTGAAATGAAGTATTGAGATTTGAAGATGTCTTTTCTATTTCTTTCCATTTATGCTCGCTGAAAAACAGGGCTCTATTTTGCAGACGAGACTAAGCATCGTGAATGATGTATGCATATTTTTCCAACACCGCATAGAAAAAGATTTTTTTGGCGCTAACAAACTCTTTTTCTTCCTTTCTTTTTTTAAATGTTTGTTTTCCTATATCTTGTACATATTATGTGTGCTGTTGCTGATATATTGGTAGTAAATAAATAAAAACAGACGTCATCATGGAAGTATTTAGACATTCACAACATATATATTACTAGTGGTCCCGGCGAACTTTGTACCGCCTCAGAATACATTTTTGCCGTGTTTTGTTTTTGTCATGTATCAGAAATGGCGTTGTATTCGAAAATGATTTTTGTCCATATTTTTTTCTAATTGTCAAATTTTCAATCATACTTAACCAAAGATAATATAACGTTTTGCTGTCAGTTGCGTTTGTTATTCCGTGTCAGTTGCGTTTTGTTATTCCGTGTCAGTTGCGTTTTGTTATACCATTATTAACAAATGATATTGATATTATATGTTTTGACTGATGAATTTTTCGTTTTTCTGTTTGTTGCGTTTTGAAATAAAACGAGATAAAAAGTATCCTATGTCCGTCTCCTGGTTCTAAGCTACCTCCCCACCAATTTTCAGCCAAATCGGTTCAACCGTTCTTGAGTTATAAATAGTGTAACTAACACGACTTTCTTTTTTTATATAGGTATAGATATGATACAATCATAACGAACATAACCGAAACTACTTATTTATCGCTTTCCAGGATGTTTTGTTATTTTAATTTCAATGTAAATATATGTCATTAATGCCATGCTACAGTATCTTGAGAATCATTTTTTCGAAACCTTTTCTTTGATGGTTTGTGATAAAATTTCTTATTACAAAACAACAATACAGCCGCAATGCCAGCAATTGACAAACACATCATAACCCTAAACTACCCCACCCATACGACACCCACATAAAATATAATTGTTCCACTTTCCAGAAGGCAAGCCATTAAGCCGGAAGTAATAATGGCCTGATGAAACCATAATGCTGGTAATTTGCGTAACCACCGCCTTTTAATTAGTCGGCAAAGAAACCACGAACATAGCGGGTGAAGAGTTAAAGCGCCTGGATTTGGTAGGGTTATGTTTGCACAACGGCAAATGCGATATGCGAGTTTTAAGCTATGATTCAACAAAACTTCACTTGTTCATAAAATTCTTTAAGAATAAGAATGTTTAAAATAAGAAATACTTATATATATATAACTAATATACTTATATAAAATACAAACGATGCTAGAAAATTAGTAGAATTGGCACTCTGGTTCCCTGTTTGGTCGATTCTAATCCAGACGCGCTATATGTTATGCGCAGATGCGCTGTAATGTTATCGAAGTATGTGGTCAACATACTTTCATTATGTTTATAAAAGAAAACGTTTATTTGTAATAAACAAGGTTCGAGTTTTATAAACCCAAACAATAATAATATTTTTCATACAAACAAATTCTACCCTTTTCGCGTTGCTTCGTGCACACCTATACGCAGCAGGACAAATACACGCTCGACACAAGTCTCTACAACCAGCGGTTTAGGTTATGCGTTGACCTGCCAGTCAATGACTCAATAAGTCAGGATTGATTTTTGTAGTATTAAATTTTCTCTACGAGATATTAACGGAGGAAAATAATCTTCTAGGAGCAATAAGTCCTGGTATGTAAGCATTCCTAAGATTGAAGCGGCAGAGTTAATTAGGATTTTATTCACACAATAAGAGATCCAATATTCGGTTGTTCAACAATCTCACTAGCCTGGAATATTTATGAAGAGTTGCTACCCTGCTACTGAGCAGGGTAGCAACTCTTCATAAATGCGGGCTATTTTAGTGCTGACCTAGATTAAAAAGAAGAAAGTTATACAAAGTACTTTGTTGGGCTATGGAATAGAGAATTAAAATTGGATAACCAGAACATTGGGCAAAGTGCTCTATGATTGAGTATGGTGCAATTTTATTCCCCAAATTTTATTTTCACTTGCATTTGCATTCTTTTCTTTATATTGGCACGCCATTGTCCAAGGCAGACATGACAACGATTTATTTTACATTTCTTGCATGCTGACAATTCATTTTGTATGTTTGGTACTCATCTTTAAGCAAATAAAATGTTTTCGTTTTCCTACAAACTGAATTAGTGAAACTCAATCTCGAATTATTTATTTTAATTTAACCATTAACAGGCACTTTTGAACTGTCGAGGTGTCGATCATTCTAAAGCAAAGATCTTTGGGTCAGGTCAATGTGTCAACCTCTATACATATAGATTGAGACTGTGGCGTCGCTTAGGTCAGACCAGAAAGATGTCGTGAGGCGGCTAAGATGCGTAGCATGAGGACTGTTACAAGATGGCGTCGGAAAAAAAAATCTGGAAGGACTTTGGAGAGTCGCAGCAGTGGGGCAGTAAAGACCCATTCATTTATTATATTAATCCATAGGCAATTTTCCTTTGCAAGTGTGAGACTTCATAATATTACAAGTACCTGCATTCCTCAATAAATACCTACATATGTAACGATGAATTTTAAGTCTCAGTCAATATGCACAGTTTAATTGCTAGGAAATAAGTTCAATATTTATATTTGTTTAACGTTAACTCCTCAAATAAAAAATGATTGCGGCCTGGTTGAATTAAACAATATTGGCTTTATCGTTCATTTTAACTTTAGCAATATTTTCGGAAAGATTGCAAGTATTTTACCAACAATACTTGTTTAAAATATTCGCAGTTTTAATAAATACGAAACTCCAGCTCGAAATAAGTTGTTGCAGTAAAATATGGCCGGTATGATAGATTAACGCGGATGCAAGTTCATATATTTTATTTTTCACGCTTGCTCGTGTGGATGGGTTGCACAAAAGTTTAATTTGCGGTTAAGGACTGCCGAGGTAAAATTTACAGCATTAATACCTTAATCATTTAATTTTGCTGTTCGTATTATTGCGTTTCTTCATTTAAATATTCATAAGAAACATATATTATTTTGCATAATAAGAACTCCAACTAATTACTAAAAATAAAAATAATCTGAAATATGGCGTTGAAAAATTCCTCTGCATAATGTGCCCAAAAGGCTGGCAGCATTTTCACTTTGTATACAATGCTTATCCTTTATCCAAGGTAAAAGCCAGCCCTTGCTTGGGTCACACGGAGTATCAGCTAAGCGTTTTGACAGATCTTTAACTAAGTTATGAGCATCCGTACCCCACGACCAGAGAATTTCAACCACAAACGGCTCAAAAATATTAAACTACCAACGAAGTTATTATATTTCCACCACATGAGGTTCTCCGCAGCCGCAGCGGCCTTACCAGCACAGCATGAAGAGCAAGGTAGATGGGATGGCGCAAGAGTATCGACACAAGTAGCGTCCCACACTAATGGCTTGTCGCGCAAGAGACTGGATGGCATGTCGTTATTTATTACCATGGAAGATGGGTATCTTCCATGGTTATAACGAATACAGTTTTGCTTAAAACTGTATTTACCGTTTAACTTTGTAACTTCAATAAAATAATATTATTATCTCCTTTATACATTGTATTTTTAAATATAACGTAAAAACAAAAAAAAAAATCGGCAACAGGGTTCCAGAGAAAGGAACCTCTTAATAATGCAAGCCGTGTCTAGAAGTATTATTATGATTTTTAAATGCATATCGATTATATTTTTATATATTTCTTAAAAACATAAAAAAAAACATTTAAAATATAAAAAAAATATTAGCCCGCCCGCCGGTACCGGGAGAAGCAGGGTCCAAGCTACCGGTGGTGAGGGCACTTCCGCTGGAAAGGAACTTCCTCACTATACGAGCCGTATCGTAATTTATTTTTTATTTCTTCGCCCTTATGGTCTCGTAGAACCCATTGTGATAGAGTACGTATTTGATTATTTCTGCTTATGAGAAGGAGCCTCTTGCAGGGCCTCGTAGACCTTTTCACCGGCGAGGACACCGGTCCACTACTCACTCCTCGGCGCTGTACCATAAAGAAGGAGAAAATCTCTCCAATGCTATCTGATCATTTCGAGAACAGTCGAACAGCTCGCTAAGGCAAACAATCCTAGAGAGGACTTGGTGACACAGTCTCTTCTTTGAAATGAATTTGGCTGAGCAGCGGTTGAAGTAAGCTAAAACTTTCTGTATAAAAGAAACGTTACCCATAAGATACTCAACAGTCATACGTGCGGCGTGGCCTGATGGAGATACCAAGTTATCCCCTATTGAAAAAGCCAGAGGGAGTTTAACAAATTTATAGCCCAAACGTGAAGCTTCATCGGCTCTTTGGCAGTCATAACTACCAATTACTCCCTTGGAATAAATCAGGAATTCAGTGTTCTTTATAGCACAGATCTCTACATCAATAGTTCATTTCTATGAAGGATTCAGTTCGTTAGTAACAAAGTAGAGATGTGATAAACTAAACTAAAGATAACTGTCTTGATGGGATCAGTTTATTGATAGCCAACAGCGGATTCCAGAAGGTTGTCCCGATATAGTAATTATGATGGTTGTAACATTGCCAGAGAAAACTGAAAATTTTAAAAATTAAATATATTTTTGATGTCAACCTTCAGGATGACCTCTCCTTTGCAAGAGTTTAAGTAGGTCGATAGTGCGTGTACGGTTACCAAATTCTTTTGTACATTTAATATTCTGTAAAGGAAGGTGAGAATGCTTCCAGGCACTTTGCGAGTTCTCGCTGGTGGCAAGGCGAACGCATCCCGCTAGGTGTTGCGCTACAAGAGGTAAGGTGAGCCAATTCCCCGCGGTGCTAGGAATTGGCTTTAAAACTAGAACAGAGTTTAATTTTGATAGGGCTTTCCAAAACGGGTCAAAAGTGGATGTAGCTGGTGTGTGTGCATTTTGGGGTTTCTGGGCCTACCCAATATGCACACACAGATATGTTTTTTTTAAGGTAAGCGGGTGCCTGCGTGCACAGAGACACACCACCTCTGTAGGATGTTTAGTGATGTTGAAGAACGACAGGCACTGTCTTCCAACACAAGGCGGCTGCCACTTATCATTTAAATATGAATATACGTACACTATTATAAAATTTACACGTATTAACTATTATAATTAAAACAAATAAAGCTAAAGAAGCAACACTAAAAAAATGTTCAAATAAATACTGCCACGATGACAACATACGACATGCATATAACGGCGCAGTCGCGTTGGTGGCCTGGGGCGCCGCCATTTACGATAAGACATTTCAGAGGCGGCACCCGGACAATCGTTGCCAGGAGACACGAAGGCTGGCGTTGCATCCTCAGCGTCGTCTCCAGACTACACGTCATCGACGTCTTCTGATGCAGCTGACCGCTCAGCGGCTCGTATACGACGAAAGCGGTGCCATGATATAATAATTATTAGACGGGGCAGATGGTAAAATCTCGGCGGATCTCGGTGGCAAATACAATAAAGTATTCCACCCACCAAATCATTATTTAAAATATTCAAATAAGACGTCGGTTTTTTGTCAACCGATAGTGGAGACCTGTCAGAGACCGGTGGGCCTCGAGGTCCCAAGCTGGTCGAAGGTCGGCCTCTTCCGCGCCGATGCGCAAGTAGTGGTATCGTCGACGGCAAGAAGTATTTGTCGCTCGAACTCGACGCAACTGCAGCGGTCGGAATCTCTGGACTCACAGCTGACGCAGGTCTCGGTGGTTGAGAGGCGGAGCTGAGTGACGAATCCGAAGATGTATCTAATCCGAGGTTTGTGTTTTGGTTTTGTGCCCGCCTTCTCGACAGCATTTAATTTAGTTTTTCAAATCCATGTCGACCGTCCAAAAACGGGCAATAGGTTTCGACTTTGGTTTTGTATGTGGCGTCTGTTTTTTTTCTTGTTTTACTGAGAGTAAATTTAATTTTTTAGATTGTTTTTAACTTAAATTATGCGAAAAAACGCGGATTTAAAAAAAAAAATATGACGTTCTTGCAAAACAGCTGGGCTACAGATTCTAACTATAAAACTATTTTAATTGAGACAGAATTTTTCTTGCACTTGCTTGTGTTTCGAAAACAAATTTGCTTATCGTACATTTTTACAGCATGAATGACATTTCATTAACAAAAACTAAACTATGAACAAATCCCTAAAACCAAAGGGTAGTAAATAGTACGGTTATAAGTTTGTAACCTTTCTTTTTTATCGTTATTTTATAGAGAAAACCATCAAAATCTATTGCGTGGTTAAGATAAAGTAAGCTGAGAAACAGACTAAGTGTGACAGTGACTTTGTTTCATTATATTTTGACATTCAAACATTTATTTATTTATCTATGTACCCAGCAGAAAAAACCCAGTTTTATTGTCAGGTGAAAAGTCGACTAGCTGTTTAAAAATCAAAAAATCGATGAGCACTCGGACCCCACGAGCTTAATGTTTCAACCCTAAATGACTCAAACATATCATAACATCCAATAAATTGTTATATTTGCACGTGTGAGATTTTCAGCACCAAATCCCGACGCACCAAGTAGATGGGATGACGCTAGGGTGTCGACACATTTTACATCATAACTACCAAACTTCCAAGGCATAATGGTCATTCCGTCTGTCACGTGCCAAGCCATTGGGTTCTAAAACAGCTGGTACGCCAGCAGTTGCAAGACCTCGACAGATAATGTCATTAATGCTGGCATGCCGAGCTATATCCTACATGTGCTCCTACCGCCACAGATAGGCCATGGTGCCCAAGGTAGTCGATTATTTCACCTCAGTGACAACGATGTGATGCTAGGAGCACCCAGACGCAGACATGTTGCGATCCGGAAGGTGGCGTCATTCAGCATAGAAACTAAGTAGAGTGACGGTAGTACCTGTAGCCAGAAGCTTGACTCCCATTCACTCACAGCCAGCAGGCGGGCACACTCTGCAGTATTGGAACACATAATTTATGAGTTTATTCTGTAGCAACCTGCAGTGAGACTCGTGTCGCTGAGAAACATGGGATCTCGCGCCTCGCCGTGCAAGCCACTTTTCAGGCGTTCACGGCATCGGGCAAGCCACTTTTCAGGCGTTCACGGCATCGGGCAAGTCACTTAGTAGAGTGCATCGAATGATTTGATAATTTTGGCCAAGAGATGTGACTGCTTCCATAAAGATAAAGAGTTTTGCCTGCTAAACTGTGGTTCGAGAAGTAATCATTTTCATTGATTAAAAAGGTGCAGCCTTTTCTTAAATCTTAGAGGGGTTATATTTAATATCTTTGTTCTTTTTTGTTAAGGAGGGGGGGGGGGAAGCTTTCGTGGTATGCGTCATAGCGCAAATAAACTCTTTTTCTTTCTTTCCCTCAGACCCTTGCCGGCTCGCTTGCTAAACTGGTTCCAGAACTAAAGGATTTTCATTTAATAAAAGATTCCACCTTTCTTTAAATCTCAAAGGGGTCAAATTTTGTTGCCATAGCAGAGCCTATGCTATGGCAACCAGACAACTGATACACATACTTATATATTTTTAAATACATACATATAATAGACAAATTACAACCAGACACAGAACAAATGATCATGCTCATCACACAAAGATTTGTCCTGAGTGGGAATCGAACCCACGACCTCCGGTTTAGCAGTCAGGGTCACTAACCACTCAACCAACAGGTCAGTCCACACAGTTAACACACATACAGCCAGATAAAGATATTCTTGATCTTGATGTGGATAGTAACATGTGCACACTCACATTGAGTGGGCTAAATTTCCCTTAATTAAGACAATCCAGAAGCATGCTGTCACAACCAGTACCGTCAGCCAATGGGGTCAAATGATGAACATCCTATGCCACACCAGTACTACTGCATTCGGAACCTGACGCGTGTGTCTGTTCTTAACTTATTTAATCCAGCATCTTTTGACGGGCTGGTGTTTGATTTAATTTGGTATTGTCATAAGAAGACTGTTTGATTAAGTTTTAAAATATCCTAAGAACCCTGTCAAAAGAAAAGTATCGTCAGGTTCTTGATGCATACGGGCACGCTAACACGCGGTTGATAATATTATATCTCTAATTAATACTAAAAGCGTCCTTGTTTTATTTGTTGTAAAACATTATTTCAATTTAACACCCCCTGCCTCGTACGACAAATTTGACTTTAATTTTTTAATACAAATTTATGGTGCCGTTCGTACAGACATTCTATTGGAAAAAAAAACGCTATGTTGACATTCGTCGAATCACCTAGTCTCCGATGGCAAAGACACTATCATTCAGCCTAACCGGATAGTAAGTAACAAATTGAATAATGCAGACATTGAATTTAGCTTATTATTTAATGTAAAGTCTTTAAGATATTTATGTAATCGATTAGATTGAAGCGCTATCCATCGGATAATTTTGTAAACTTCCAATTATGACTTCTAAAATTTGCCACTAGAGGACACTACTAACCTCAAAACAATGACTTTTTTTAATGGGAATAACGTAACATATTAAGTTGGAGTTAAATTGCTTATTGGTCTTTTAGGCTAGATCGTAATTAATTATTAAGAATTTGGTTCTTACTTTGTACTATGTAATACAAAAAAAAACAACGTATCGTGACTTCCTACCACCGGATTCTAATACTTTCTAATCTAATCTTTGGGACTGAAGGCAATGTCGAGGCTATTCCTGAATTCGAACTTCAGCTAAATTCTCAAACATCTCCGTTAAGATAAACGGTGCAACTCACCTCGTATTAACTGACACCCAATAAATATACGTCGTGAAAATAGATATAAAGTGCTAAAAGAATTTTGTTCGCGTCCCGTTCACTTGATGTATGATCATTGATCACCCCTGCACTCTGCACCGGGGAAATTGATCTACCTACTTTATACACTAGTAACTGTAGTAAATGTTTGCGGATCAAGATATTTGTACCTACTATATGATTTTTTTACAACAAGAGCTTGGAAAAAAAGAAATGGCCACTAATCACACCTAGGTCAGTCAAATGATTGGAAATGAGCTTAATAATTTTATTTGAACATATCATTGAAAAAATATAAAAAGCTGTTGCTGTGCCCACAAGTGCTGTATTATATAATACCTCCAGGTATTTCAAAACTTACTAGCACTTGTGGGCAAAGTAGTGTCTCCATTAAGCATAAATAACAACCCTCCTTTTTCTTCGTCGTTTTCTGATAAAACTATTTATTTTCCAAGCCTTTATTTTATTCACTAAATTAGTCTACTGATTTAGAAATAGTACAAATATTTCTAACGTCATGAGTGGGAAGTCAATGTATTATTTGTTTGGGTACTTTTATTATAATTTTGAAATAAATAGTGTAGCGAAATAAAATTCTTCACAGTATTTTATTTCTACACGTAAAATTTTAAAAGATAAAACACATTTTAAATATAAAAGGTATAAATCAATCTAAATACAAAAATCTAATATTGGGTAAAATTTAAAATATTGTGTAAGATAAAAAAAGAGTTTAACGAGTTATCCACACAATTGCAATCAGGTTTCAGGCACATTAGAAACAATTGCAACAATTGGTATAAAAAAGGAATTGAACATAAATTAAAATACTCGTAATAGTCAGGTAAATAAAAAACGTATAATATTTTGGAAAAATAGTATCTGAAGCAGCCACATTGGTTGGTCACTTAAGTTGAGCAAAGTTTGCCGAGACTTCTCCTTGCCTCAGAAAGCACGTTAAGCTGTTGGTTCCTTGTTGTTTGTAGATCTATGGCAGTCGTTACAGATTGTCAAAAGCTAGAAAATTTGACTCCAGTCTTGCCAAGAAATATCGTGTCACACCGTAACTGGGTTGTGGTGGTTTGGTAGCTCTACCAAACCTACCAAACCTGAATCTGGTTTGACTGGAAACCGACCCCAAATAGTTGGGAAAAGGCTAGGCAGATAGAACGTGTCGTGGCGGTGCAGCCGAATAGAGTTGGCGCACCGCAGGTGCAATAAAATACCTCTAGGCCTCACTGACAAAAATAAAGACAAATACTGACGAAAGTTACAACCACCTACTACGAATCCACTCTGCCGACTGGCTTTTTCTTTCGGGTTCAAAGCAGTACACCCAGGTTTCGACTTTCCAGTGACTGTCCTCCGTTAATTGTTTTATCATTTTACGGCAATCATGACTGTCACTTGACTTATATACACTATCATCGGACTCAGACTGTTTAGTACTACTGTCTTCTTGAGCACTGGCCTGTTCTTGAACTCTAGTCTATTCTTGATTACTTTCTCTGCTCTGTTCTTGTTCCTCAGTATCCCCACAAGTAGGCGTAGTTTATCAAGTTTATCAACAGACACAGCCTTCGTGATACGCATCTTTCTAAATTATTTTGTTTTTTTTTATACTAACGACATACCTACACTTTCCTCGACTGCTGTTGCTTTTTTGAAAATAAAGTGACTTTTCAAAAAAAATAACCAAAAAAACGACAAAAGTCCGAACAAATGACTTTTCAAGCAGTTTGATGCAGTTGGTGACATTAAATCTGTGATTGAACCAAAGTAAATGCCACCAATTGTAACAAACTATGTACCCATCTCCCATCGCTCTAGCAAAAGCGAGTACCGATTAAACCGCCGCGTATACCTCCGAATACGGTCTGTCCGTGCACAAACTTTCTGCTTGCGGAAGTCGATGCACACTGTGACACGGGACATGAGTCTTGAGGGCTGATTCGACAATCGTTGTTCCGAGACGTTCACTGTTCGCTCCAGGTCCTGAAACAGAGACAGCGTCCTGACACGGTACGTCGTGAGGTTAGTTCCTCCTCTGTTGACACCTAATACGCGCGCATAATGTTTGCATTCATTGACTGAGTTCATTTTATGCGCTGCACACAACCACTGGCAGCTTAACTAAACTTAACTCCGGGCCGGTTGTTCCAAGCAAGGAAAGAAGTCCACCTGGACGGTCAGGTCATGGTCGATATGATAATTGTAGGTCGAGCTCGACGCGACTGCAGCCGCCAGTGACAGTGGCGAGCCCGAGGGTGGATTTTTGTATTTACATATTTCCTTCAATATGATTGCATTTTCGTCGATCGTTGCTCTTCGTTAATATTTTTTTTTTCTATTTAATTCTGGTTGATTTAACTAACACCAACCCATGGGAATGCTGTTGTTGGTGGTTTACCTGCCACCGTGCTACTGTCTCACCTAAATAACGATCTGCATGAGGTCTTTTCAATGCCCCGTTTATCTAATGTATGGGTACACACGTCATAAAGAACCCACGGAAACCTCTCATCGCTGCCCCGTGTGACAGAACACCAAATAAACCCATATTCAACAAAAGCTACAACATACAAGTGAACAAATCCTCGGAACGGTGAGGTCGCTCCGCGAAGCCTGTGAAGCTCCCAGGAAACTTCTGCGCTTCTGGGCGCGCTAGGCTGGCTAACCTAGCCAGGACACCTACGCACAACGGACCGAATAGGAGTCTAAGTGCGGAAAATGGAGTCCCTACTGTACTCTCTACTACTCTACTAACCCACGGAAAATGGAGCGGTCTATTTCAAATCCCGGAACCACAAATTATTAGTTCCTTACTTCCGCGAGAGAGATCTGATCTCACGGAAGCATTAAGTACTCATAAAGTTTTCGGGCGCTGTATTTTCTATAAAAATCTACTCATATTTCCTGTTTTTATTATAAAGCAACTGAATCACATGACCAAATAATCACATTCTTAAGGTTCCTTAGATTTGCCCTTTTTTCTTTGCTCAATATGTGATTTGCCTATTTTTGTTGAGAAACTACCTTACCTTGTACTAAATTATTTTGAATTATTCACGAGGATTGGCTTGTGTTTGTCATATGGTTAGCAGACTCATCCTTATTTATCCAATTAAAATTTTTCACAACCAGTCTACTTCAACAGCCTTCAAAAAGCTTGTTACAAAATAAAAAAACACACCATGGTAACTAAGTACGGTCGCGAGTCTCATCTGGCACAGGTCGACACAACAGGCAGAAGTGACACCGCTTGATACATATCGATGCATATTCATGGCGACGCGACAATCAAACGCTCTTTTTTATGTTTTGTTTTGTGAACACCCTGTGTTTGTTACCTACTCACTGCGTGCGCGGATGACGGATTTTTTTCTAGGTTTTTTTTTGCAATGTATCGGAGCCCCCAACTTTTTTATAGCAATCGATCTTCATTCTCTCTGTCATTTTTAGTAACTTTTTGAAAAATTGTCATCTTGTTGTGTCGTTTTTTTATTAGTTACATGCTTTTTTTATAATTATGGTTAATTAATAAAAATACCTTTATAACATACCTGTACAGCATGTTATTTAAGGCGATTTATGAAAATAAAACACTTTTCTCCAGTCCAGTTCAATTACTTTCAGCTTATTATTTTTATTTAAAAGTGGATCAACACTCGCTGAAAAGCTTTTATAAAATAATATTAAAAAGGTTGTGTGGAGTGTTATCTACGTATTGTCATAAGTTTAGATTTGTGAAATATTAAGACATGAATTAAAAATAATTCTCAAATCTTTGCAAGAAACTTATGAAAGCTACCAATTTACGATATAGCTTTTTTTCATATAGAACTCATGAGAACTAGCAAGTAAATATCGAGGACGTATTCCTATAATTTAAGCTGAACTAACGTGTCACCCGACCTTGCCTGCAATGTATCAGAAACGACACACCGCGCAAAAAACAAGACAAATTGCGCTATTTGTTCGCGATTGTCCTCTCGATACTGTGCCCAGTTAGCTGATATGAACAATGGATGAAATATACGTTAATAAATTATTTATTATTATAGTGTCAGTGTTATGCACTCATTATTAAAATATTTCATATCTTCCAATTGGCCTAATACGTTATTGGGGATCACAGATCTCACAACATTATTATTTTTTCAACTATGTATATGTTACTATTGTCCACGGCGTGATACCGGGAAAACACGTTTACTTTATCCTAATTCTGGACATGTTTCGCCAAGTTTTATACGAATACATTATACGAATACGCAACTCAACCTACACTAATGACAGAATTTAACTAGAGTGAGAAGTTTATCCAGAATAAATGTTATTACACTAAATAGTTTCCGGAAAAAGCAACAAGTAGTTAATGCATAACAATTACGTTTAAATTTAGGACCACTTGTCGTGGGCAGGCCTGGACGAATTTTTATTTTGTGCATATATTTCACTTAGCTCAGATTTATTTGAATATTTTTACACGAAATTATCTCGTGAAACTGTCATAGTAGGCATTTTTAAACGAACGCTAAAATTATTGTTTTTTCAGGGAGTTAATTGCCATAGTAACACATCAAATAAATCCTTAAAGATGTTTCTACAGCGCTCTTATTATGAATAACAACCTTAACAAGAAAAATCTTTCAATACGTAAAAGCGTAAATAATAAGAGGTTTACCCTTATTAGTGTAAAAATAACAGAATATTTCATATTGCCTTGTAGAAACAAAGATTTTTCCTTCCTTGTCTTCGTTTTTTATTGATCTGTTTTTTTTGTGCAGAAATTTTTATTTTAGGGTCACGTTGAGTCTGAGACCGAGTCATTAAATCTGAGATTAAAAAAAACCTGTAAAACTAAAAAAAAAAGGTAGTTTATTTGGCACATGCGGATACACAATATGTACAAATAAGAGAAAAGTTAATTTTGAAACAATTGTCAACAACTGCATCTTAAATTGATTGCGTATTAAACTGCTTGTTTCTTGTCTGGAACTTATTTTCTTTGAAGATTTTTCGATATTTTTACATTTTTATTTCAAAATGACTGGGGCTGACCTCACCTACGCTCTTTAATCTATACATTAATGAGCTGATTGAGACGCTCAGCAGAGAGCGAGCCGACTGTTACATTGATGGGGTGTTTGTAAACAACACGCCGATGATATGGCTCTGCTGAGTGCCTCGGTTTGCAGCCTTAGGAAGTCAGTGGCCATCTGTTAAAACTTATGCTAAGCTTCATGGTTTGGTCTACAATACGTGGAAGGTCATGGTCTTTGGTGCCAGCGGAGGACGGTTTCCAGACCGAGAAGCGGACATAATCGTATTACTCTCAATGTGGTCATTAATTTTTGCTCTCAGAATGGATGTAAGAAGTTTATAGACCTTCGACAAGCACGTAATCGGTCTATGATTGGGTTCCGAGGGACTACCTGTCTGCCAGTTGTTTAAAACTGTGGTAGCGACCCAGACTCGGATGACTGGAATTGAGATGCTAGGGGCGCGTGTAAGCTGCTATACCACTTAAGCCAGAAATTGTGCAGTCCGTCCGGTCCAGGAGATTTCCGATTCGGTAACGGACGGACTATATTGGCCACATCTAGTGTGGAGATGGTAACTTTTTCCATTTGTGGTGTAGCTTCACACACGCACTCGACATCGCGCATTCAGCCACCCTCGTCGTGGCAGACGAGCACCTACCAGATGCTGCGCCAGAATGTACTAGTGACGACATCATCCGGGCGGTACACGTCTGTCACACTTTGTTCAGGTTGCTCCCAAGCTCTGTATACCCACCTCTCATCGCTCTGGAACATGCAGTTTTGCGAGTACCGGTCAACCCGCCGCTTATACCGCAGAATACGGTTTGCCCATGCACAAACTTTCTGCTTCAGGAAGTCGATGCGCTCTGTGACACGGAACGTGTATTCTCGAGGGCTGATCCCAGTCCCCGAAAACGCCCGCCTCACAAAGCGCATCACACGTGGTCGCGTGTTGCCCTCCCTGAAGCAGTATAGTTTGCCGATAAGTGCCCTAGCCTCATCGATACGCCGCTCGATCCTACACTGCCAGGCCAGTGCAGCAGGCTTCGGTCGTATAGCTTCGCCACAACTAGGAAACTTGATGTTTGCTATACAACATGCCGCAACAGCCCCGCAAAACAGGATTAAGCGCGTATCAACGAGGCTCTCGCTGCTTTCAAAGATGTTCTGCAGCAGCGAGTCCAAAGCCTTTCAAGTGCGGCATCGTCCAACCTGTGATTACGTTGGATGACCCGCACCTGATCCGATAATCTTTGGGCCGAGGCGTTCACAGTTCGTTCCAGGTCCTGAAACAGAGACAGCATCCTGACACGGTACGCAGTGAGGTTAGTTCCCCCCTCTTTAGATCCGTAATATGCGCTCATGACGTTCTCGTTCATGAATTAAGTCCATCTCATGCGCTGCACACAACCACCGGTAACGGGGACCCGGCTCGGGGCCGGTTGGCCCCTAGGTCCCAAGCCCCTCGGTGGCCGGCCTCTCCCCTGCCGACGCACACGAGAGAAATACTCGTCGCTCGAGCTCGACGCGACTGCAACTAATCCAAAGTCCGGCGGCGGCGAGGCGGAGCTGAGCGGCGGGTCCGGGGGTGGTGGGCGTGCTCGTTGCGATGCTGCTCTTGTGATCATCATTCATGTAGTTTTATTACGTTCATTGTCTTATTTTAAGTATATCTTACGTGTCATACATATTATTATGTCATCTGTCGGTCACGTATGTTTTTTCTTGTTTCTCCATAATTTCATAAGTTTTTGTAGATGTTGAGTTTCTAATGGTGTATGTTTATTCTGGTGGGCTTCTATT
Organism: Mamestra configurata; assembly: GCA_002192655.3. Classification (NCBI taxonomy): domain Eukaryota; kingdom Metazoa; phylum Arthropoda; class Insecta; order Lepidoptera; family Noctuidae; genus Mamestra; species Mamestra configurata. The sequence continues at coordinate 37,861 of NDFZ01004717.1, read as the reverse complement.
GCAACAATTGTGCCTATATAAGGCTAAAAAACAAATTGTCTTGAATACCAATTGTGGGAACGAAATAAAACTTGTTTTGACATTCAGAGTTGCCAGCTTATTATTATAATTATTATTCCTCCCACAATTCCATTCATCTTTTCTGGGGTTTCTCTATCCAACTCCATCCTTATCATATTTCAAATTTATTTTCAGTCCTCTTTTGGTCAAATGCATTTCATCCCTCTTCATCATATGCCTTTTTTCCCCTTTTACCCAAACTTTTCTGACACCTGCACCACTTGCTAACCTATCTAATCAACTCTCCATTTCAAGCTGACTCACCAACCGTGGCCATTCCCAAAATTCTGAATTCGTACAGTCTCATAGAAAAAAGCCTGTCTAGTTATCCCCCATTTTCCAGTTTTCCGAGAATTCCAGTTTTTTTTCCAATCAGTCAAACTGTTCTCAATTATGCTGTTACCAACAAATAGTTATCCTTTTTATTTCTATTGGTATCTTCAATTCTTATTTTTTTCTTTTTTTTCTTTATCTACATCTCATGAGGAGTCCATATTTATATAACCATATCTATAGTAATAATTACAATGGTCGCATCGTATAGCATTGACCGATCACGTATCACAAACATACGGGTTATGAGTGACTACACTATCAATTATGCCTATTCCTAATAGCAACGACATGAGTTGAGGTCAACTCAAGTTGAAGGAGGAAGCGTAACACTGGGAATACTTTCGCAGAAAGAAGTAGTAATATTTTTCTGTAAAAGTTTATTAGAAGTTAAACATTTTGATCACGTTTATTGCAATCGTTTTACGTATTACGTAAATGTGATGTTGTATTTTCTTTTATATTTATCTTCATATGGTAAAGTGGCTCTTATCTATCTTTCACTGTAATAAAAAAATAACCACTTTAAAATAGATCTCATTATTTTTTATGTATTTTTAGGGTTCCCTACCTAAAAAGGTAAAGGGTTCCTACCCTTATAAGATCAAAAGTCAAAAAAGTCAAAAGTCAAAACGTTTATTTCAATTAGGCCATTAAACGGCACTTTTGAACGTCAGCACGTCAGATCACTCTCTTGTCCGTCTGTCTGTCCTTGTGTCACCACCGATTTTCTCAGGAACGGGTGGACCTAGCAAGTTGCAATTTGTACCAGATACTGAGGTCTATAGTCCCTATTAAGTGCATAAAAATCAATGTTAAATCATGTCAGTGTCCTGAGTCAACACGATAAAAAGATATGGGCAAATTTAACGAACGGGCACGCGAAAACGTGGAAAATTAAGGTAAAGTACAAATTGACAGTTCTAGGTCAACCGGAAGTACCCTATAGGTTTTGGGCCGAAAACCTATATGGTAGTTCCCGTTAACCTAGAATCACGAAATTTGGTAAAAAGCTGAAGACCTTCGGTCAGCACAAATAAAGGAACAATTCCAAAAAAAATCCCTTTAATTTTCAACTTTTTTTGCAAACATACATACATAGTTGACGCCTGCCACCAATAAAAATGATACCAATTTTATTATGGCGGTATAATGGATAGATACGGAACCCTCGGCGCACGAGTTCGACTCACACTTGACCGTTTTTTTTTTTGCACAACATGCAACGGCGCTGCGCGGCCATCTCGTAATGTTGTTGTCACCTGGGGCCGTATCAAGTGCTAATGTCATTATGATTCCGTTGTGAAAAGGGATAGTGCTATTCGTCATATATAGCTCCATCTCTCTCTCTCACACACCTTTGTTATGATGGCTTTAAGACGTTATAGTAGGGTGCTGGACCGTTCTTTTTACTCTTTAATGTTACAGCGCCTCATGCTAAAGAACATTATCATTTTAGAATGTTATTAGTGGGACATAACCTAGCAACCTTTGAAACGACATTTTTCCATAAAACTCCACCCGCTTTTACTCTCATCGCTTTATTATAATATCACTATTTATCCCTACTTTCATACACTACACTTAACGGCGTCTTTCCACTTAACTTTTATGTCTTGTACCAACTTATAATGGTAATTTCGATTTACGATAATAGCGTCGCCATAATGGTTTCATCGTCAATGTTCCGTGGCATTCGTATGTGACGCACATTATTAATAAAATGATGGATTGTAATATATTTTTACTTCACTATACCCGTATGTCCACTGGAACATTTTCAGGTTATCAAAAACAAAAAAAAATAGGGTTGAGATGTCGGTATGAGCTTAGCTCTTTCGCAAAGGACTGGCACAAAACTGCAGAAGATCGGGGAAAGTGGTAGAAGGATGGGAGGCCTTAGGCCTGCAGTGGGATAGTATCACCTCATATCAGAATACAATAAAAGAGTTAGATATTGCATTTATCATCACGTTTAGCGATTGTCTGTTTGCGGATTTTGCTGTTATTTTGTTTCATTCTTATGCTGTTTGTTTCATACGAAGCAAAACGATACTCAGCCAACTACAAGGACCGCTTGACAACTCACCCAAACCCGTTATCAAGTATGCTCCTTCAGCCAAATCCAATTAGAAGACTCAAGAGAGCCGATGTGCTGCCTTAGTAAGGGCAGACGGTGCAGTGACTCTACCTCTCCAAACTCCAACCTCTTGCAACACACCTGATTATAGTCTAGGCGACTGATCGCAGGTGATTTATTCCTATGTTTAAACACAGGAAAAAAAAAAAAAAAATTTTTTTGCATTCTTGAAGTTTTTTGCATTCGTAAAGCTTGGTACACTACTGAACATTCCAGCCATCCGATTTACACTAATGAAAATTCGAAAACCGATAGCATTCTTTGCCTCTTTAGTTCGAATCGAGGGTTTGTTTGTAGTAAATCTAGATAGAAATGCGAGATTTGGCAATAAGTTCAAATTACTCTTAGAGGATTCGCTAGATATTGCCTGACTAGTAATTTATCTCAAGTGCAGAATTGGAATCGCTGGAATGGACTCCATATTGCATTCTGATGGTTTTTAAAATTCGTTTTTCCTATTGTCTCGATCGACTCGATCCTGTATTCAAAATATCCCGTGCCAGATCAAACATTTTGATTTCTTGATGAGCTCGCTCCAGACCTCGATCTCACCTGATGGTAAGCGCAATATATGAGGTCTACGATTGAGCGAGTGAGCCTAGATAATTCCTGTTTACTCTTGCGCTGAAGGGTCAACAGTGGTAACATTAAATTAAACGATGCAAATTAGTGTGAGTAAATCCGATCACGATCTCTAGCCTCTATACTTACTAGAATGGAAGCATTCAAATAATAACGCATCATCCGCCATTACCATTCCCTAATTGATTCCCGCATAACCGAATCAATCGGCTATGAAATCAATCACACGTTATAATGTACGGTTAATAACGTCCATGCTCATCTGATCCGGGGCATTGATAAACACGATTGATGGTCGAATCATTGCAGAATATTGTAACTAATCTAACTGATATTTAGGTTATTATTAAAACATGCACAAATCCGACCTACGTAGCCTTTTGTTGGGCTTCCAATCTAACTCGATGCAGTTGAATAACAATATTTTGACTGGGTAGTTAGAAGTAGCTAAGCTTAGCTTAGTGTTACAGGTGTAACAACTTACTGTGAACGAAATACAAATGGTAGCTACGAACTCCTGAAACATAAAATCTGTTACTATAATAATTGCGAAAGTTTGGATGGATAGATGTGAAAAATTGAATTTAAGTAATTCAAGCCAGTACGGCTGAACGGATCTAGATGAAAGAAAAATGGTCATTTCTGACCCAGAATTGAGGACCCTATCGTACTTTTTCTCATTTAAAGTAGAGAAAGAATATCTATTTTTTTTTTCGATTTCGATGGTGACTTAATTACTATGAGACCAACAGTGAAATCGCGAATTTCACTGTTAGTCTCATAGTAAACGTTGTTCATAATGATGAGTACATTGACTCCTTTTCAAGTACTTGTTTATACTGTTACACGTTGTTTATAAACTATGAATATGTCTTCAGACGTGACAGCAATTAATAGTCTGCATCAGAACGATTCAAATGAGCCCTAACGCGACATAAATATATGGTTTTGAAGTGTTTGAAGGAACACTCAAAACCATATATTAATGTGTTCGCCAACGAAATCGAAAAAAAAAAAATATATATATAAATAGAAATTTGTATATGTACGATTTCTGTCGGAGTTGGGTAAACTTTGAAAAGCCCGTGACCATTCTTTCTTTTACACATAAAATAGATTATAAGCTACCTATTTTTCCCGGAAGTATTTCGTTTGAGATAATTTCCGATATTCACTTGGGCGAAGTTGCTGGCAGAACTTAGTAAACTATACAGCAACAATACTGGCTTTTACGAAATGCTGAATGTCTTCGCACAACTAACGGTTTCAAAGGAAAATTATGTAATAACTATTGAGAAATCGCGGCCAAGGTCTTAACGGCAATGATGGGTTGCGAGACATGACAACAGATTGGGACCACCCTTTGGTTAGTGAAAAGATAGGGCTATTGTGTAGTTTGCATAGTTAACAAATATTAAGATTCCACGCAAGCTTCCCACGGGTACGTTACCCTTATAAAACTAAACTACCCACTTACCCAGAACTACACAACTGTCTTGTATCGAGTATCCCTTCGATAGCTAACAAACAATTAAAACAAGATTACCCCATCGATACTGTTGACCCGATCCCGGAAACTTTACATCTTCATAACTGGACCATGTTGGGGCCCAATGAGGTTTAAGAACCGAAGTGTGCACTCAGATCGTGTGTGAAGGGACGTAACGCGATTTATTTGAGCTATACATAGAGATGTAACTTTAAGAGTAGGAAGGGTATGTTAGTATCTTTTTTTTTTAAAGATGGGAAATCATCAAATGACTTCTTCCGCTCTGGGGAGTGGAAGGTCGTGTCTGACTCTTACTGACTAAAACCCATCCGTGTTCCTTCTAAGCCCTTTACGTTCCAGGGCCGTGGTGACTCTTTCGAACAAATTCTGCAACATGTAAGTATCGTTGCAGGTTGCGTTCTATAGTTTCTGCAAGCCTCTATAAGAAAAACGCGTGAGTTTAAAAATGCAGCAAATTCTAAGGTTTTTGACTGTCTTCAGTGACCCCTTGTATTTCCTGAATATTGTAACTAATCTAACAAATATTTGGGTTTTTACTATATCAAAATATATACATATATTTCTTGTGTACGTGTGTTTGCCACTGAACTCCTAAACGGCTGGACCGATGTTGATGATTTTTTTTCTGTGTTTTCAAGGGGATTCGAAAATGGTTTAGATTTACAATTGGACCCGATAGGTGGCGCTGCAATCGATTTGTATAATTTTTCGCCAGACACAAAGCAAACGTTCGGACAGGAAAACGTGTGTCGGGACCACTAGTTTAATATGTAGTTATAAAATCAATGTAATTTTGTTTTCTATTGAATCTTTGAATGGTTTCCTAGTAGACTAAAATCCCAGAGCCGCCAGACCTTACTTGTTTTCTCACTAATAAAATGTGTGTTATAGAGTAGTGTTACTTTTAACATACGCATACCTGCTAGCTTGGGCCGCCAGCCAATTTACAGGTGTTGCAAGTTGAATGCTGATTTGTATGTATGTTTCACAGAATATTGTTAATTTATTAGTAATACAATAATATTTTAATAGCTGATTAGTAATTGTAATAATCTAAGAGCTGGTCGCGACCTCGAATGAAATCTCACTTACAAGGCTGAAAATTTGGGCATAGTTTATTTACTAAGTATAAATTTCGAAAACTAAAGTCTACCAGGGTTTGGGAGGTTGCAAATCTACCTCTTTGACTATTGAAAAACGTTTTATGTATCACTAAAAATAAAATTGGCCGTCGGTCCAAGCCAGTAGTAGGTACGCGTATGTTAAAAGTACATACTAACACTCTATCCCACAGTTTGTTAGTCAGAAAATAAATAAGGTCTTGGGACTCTGGGATCTCAGTCCATAGGGATGACCATACGTTGAAGGTGGTAGAAACAGATATATATACGATTATATTATTCGAACATAAATAGAGTAGGTAACATGAAACGTACAACTTATTTCAATTGAATATTGTAATAAAAATAAACTTTCCAAACACCTGTAAACTTCACAGTTAGGAACAAACTGGAGTGTTATTGCTAAATTTCTGAGCGAAATTGCCTTTTTACTATTCCTGTCGAGTTTTACGGCCGGAAAACTTCAGTCTCGATGTGAAATCGGGGAATTACATTGAGTGCAAACAAATCGTTTTTTCTCAAAATATATTTAGCATTGTTAACGTGCCAATTATATTATTTGTGGCATTTTAATTACACATTTTATTATAAATCCAGAAAAATAATTTGTGGTGTTATCCACCCGCAGCAAATCCATTTGAACGTTCAGCCACTTATCACTGTTTTCTCTTTATTTATTTTTTTAATTTTATTTTGTTGGTTAAAAGTACCATTTCACGTCAACATTTTTGACTGTTAAACTAAACTAGATATAGCCGGTGTTTCTTAGCTATGAGAAGAAACCCTACCCTATTATATATATGCTTCAACACTATGTGCTAGCTTTTAAATTGTCGCCACAAAGTTATGCGAATGCGAAATGAAAATGTGTACCATGAAACGAGGAGCGTATTAAACTTTAAACATCGTTATAAACTGTTAAAAACTCGTATCTGACCCGCGGGTGAGAGTTACCGGCAATTTTTTTTTAGCGACGGTAAAAATATTGTCAGGTTAAGTGGAGAAAATATTCAGAATGAGAACAATGTGGCGAAATTTAGGGTTCCGGTAATGAGTCTAGTGTGGCCAATGTTGTGGGGAAATCTAGGTATAAACTGGCTAATTCGACAGCCGATCCTGCCCAAGTTTTTTAAAGTTTGCTAAAGAAAAACGCATTTTCAATCATTTCTTTTTTTCATTGTAACTTCATATAATATGTAAACTCCTTTAAGTAACTACTGGATTTTGGTTACATATGGTAGATAAACCGATAGTTATATATATGTTATCCTTAGTTAGCTAAAATGAATACTTACTTCTTTTGACAATTCGTGCCCCATAGTATGTAACCTCCTAAACTAAAGCCATTACTTTCAATACATTACATAAAGTACCATAAAAAGGCGATGTGTGACCGCACCTGTAAATCTCGACCCCTCATCTAACAATACTTTCATAGAGGTTTTTTCTCACAATAACCGCTAGAGTGGAAAATCCCTTCTCTAGAGGTAACAAGTACCAGCGTGGGACAACTCAATAAATCTGTTTGGCCTTTAATAGAGCTGGGACACTGATTTTCTTAACCGGTTTATTTGAGATACTCGAATGCTACTTATATATACCTTCTCTCGTTACGAAACTTTTCTTTAATGTCAATATCACGACCTGAATTCACTGATGTTTAAATTTAAATTATTTTTTCAAATCTTTTCGTTAGTTTATATCACCTTAGTAGCACATTTTACTAAAAAAATTCAAGTGTCCTTCATTCAACACATCTTACACTTACTTCGAGTAATAAGTCGGGACTCAAAATAAACAAAAGCGAAGAATTTTATCGTATTCCCTCCGATATAATGTCGGATCCTCATGCTGATTGCTGACATTTAAAGAATAGATATCTGTTACATTATAAAGTATCTAGTTAGTCGGTTGTTTTTTTATTTTTTCGCTTGAAATACATCGTTAAACTAAACTAAATAGCGTGTCTGAAGAAATTTCATAAATCTTGAACATTCTGTCAAGTATTTTGTTATTATCATTGAAATATTTGAAAACAATAATTTGTAACTTGTCAAACTTTTACAACAGTTTCTCGACATTACAAAAGTCCTTTTGCTGAAAACTTCGTTTATAGACTGAGATCCCTGAGCTACTAGACCGCCCTTATTTTCTCACTCATAAAATATGTGGGATAGAGTAGCGTTTGTATGTACTTTTAACAAACGCATAACTGCTAGTTTGGGCTGACGGCCAATTTTTATTTTTGTGATGTATCAAAGGTATTTCAGTAGTCAAGAAGGTTTTGTATCTTCCCAAATCCTGGCAGACTGTAGTTTTCGTTATTTGCACCTACTACATAAACTATGCCCAAATTACAACCTCTTCGCCGTACAGTGTTTGGTGCTAATTCGCCTATACCCCGCATGTGCAAACTCATAAACGAACGCAGCAACCTGGTTGACGTCCACGCAGACTCAAAATCGACGTTTGTCTGACGTTTAGATTCTAGAATTTAGAATTTAAGTACATTAAATCTTTAAAATAAAATTTATATTTAGAAGGAGCATTTTTCATGTGGTGTTTACCCGTAATTGGTTGTGCAGTTAGATTTAAGACACATTTACGTATATGTTCCTATCTATATAATATCTGTAACAACTGTTGGTGAACCTTAAATAATAAATAAATTAATAGGATCTCACTCGAGATGGTGACCAAGCCATCAGGTATGCGTATGTTAAAAGTACATACTAACATTACTCTATCCCACCCATTTTGTTAGTGAGAAAATAAGGGAGGTCTGAGAGCTCTGAGATCTTAGTCCATTACGTTGACAGTTGACAATTTGAAACTTCGGATTTGAGTAAATTTTTTTTTTATTTAAACTTTATCTACAGTAGTGGTACATAAGCGGACTTAATGCAACAAGGTATTAACTACCACTTACTTAACCTTTGGGTTAACAAGACGACACTACAGTAGGTGTACAACATAAACTAAATAGTGTAGTAGCGTTACAAAAACACAATCGAGTAAAAGTAAAAATTCGAATATGACCCCTCACTACTCGTTCTTTTCAAGAGACTATTGTAATTTCCCTCGAATTTTCGGTGAAAAATGTCCCAAGGGTCGTTGTATGTCACTAGCAATAATGTGGGACATTCGACGGCCCATTGTTAAGGTTAATGCTGATAGGTACGTAAAACGATGAAAGTTTTAAATATTATTTTAACACCATCATACTGTATGTATGATAGCCATATGTGCATGTATTTTTATTGTTTATTTTTATAAGTTTTTTGTCTTTGTATCACCCTAATCACGACTGGTTGAAAATCCCTAAGGCAGTTCGCCTGTACAGCGTTTTTTTACAAATAAATAAATCGAACTAAAATGGCCTACATCTAACTACTCAAGGCCTTACCAATGCTCACCAACCAGAAAGTGTGGAAATAACCACAATTATACGAGACAACAATACAAAACAATTGGAAAATTCCACGATATATTTCAATTTTTATTTCCCCAAGCAAAGGTCAACAATCCGTATCCTATTTCGTTCCCAAAACCTCACAATCCCTATGTCAATACCGATACTTCACTGACAATAACCGATATTATTGACAGAAGCCCTCAACTTATCGAAGGTCCAAGACAAAGCCTTGGAAAACCGTTCGGACCCAAATCTTGGCTAACGTTGCGAAGACACGAAACAAAATTTGTCTTTCACCAGAAAAGTTTCATTTATCACCAATGCGTCACGATGTGTGCTAATAACAAATGAAAAAATCACTGTAAACCTTAAACAGAAGATATAAAGTTGGTAATCCCTTGTGTTGTATGTGAATATGCATAAAAAATCTCAAATGTAGGGCATCGTTGATGCGTTAAGAATGATATTGTGTGTAAGCCGTGGAATATCTACGAGGCTATTTTAGATAATATTTTATGTAGGGAAATGTTATGTCTTCTTGGTTTCCATGCCCATTTTTCCCATTATTCTTTGACACTGCAGGAAAACTGTCATTTTTCTTCTTGTGCCCGGGTGCAATGAGTCATATTTGCTGTTTATAGGTATGGATGGGAGACATAATAGAATCAGGGGGTAATCGTTGCTTCCCCACCGAAGGTGTCCCCACGTTGCCGTCGTTGATCAAAATCGTTGCTTTGGGAGTCTGTGGAATGGAGGTCTCACAATAGAGAAGTTATAGAAAAAGTAGAATTGCAAAGTACTGTTCTGTCTAGTTCTTCCACCTCAAGGGTCATACTTGCTGTCAGACAATTCCATGTGCTGGAAATGTGTTCAAGTGATGTCTCTATGTCTTACTACTGACTCTCGGCATAATCCGCTGCTGTTGACATATCATCTGCAGCAAATGCTATAGCGGTCAATGCCTTTTTGCATTTTTCTCAATTGCCAGGAGGAACGCAGCTAATGAGGCTTTGATTGCTGTTACTCATTGTTTGAGTTTCATTATTTTTTTTAGGTCTTCCTCAGTCTCTAATGTATAATATACCTATCCAAATATTATGCAGTCGAATAGCCAAAACCTCATCCAAGTCGGAGCAGCACTTTTAACATGATAAGGGTGTACTATCTACATATATTTGCCTACCCTTCAAAGGTGTATGTTATGGAATGGTGAAAAACAATACATGGACAACATACGGTAGGAAAAGGCACCATAATTAATAGGAAATGCATATACCGTAATTACGATCCTGACATTCAAAGCTGGATAATTAGGTGAATATTAAAACCTATACCTAGTTCTCATCCCTTTCTAATACGCGCAACTTGGTATTATGGAAAACAATACGGGGACATATGGTTAATATTTTGGCAGACGTGCTCAGGTTTCCTTATTCTTCGTAGCTTTAAACGGTTTTACTTTCGTCTTAACCATACAATTGAGTCTCTTTAATTGTTAAAAAACTTGCGTCTACCTTTAGAAATTCGATGATATTGCTATAACTAAAAGCGTTGACAAACACTGTTTGGATTACAGTGTTAATCAAATTGCCAAAAACACATCTGAGAAAATTTCAAATCATTTCAAAGAATCACATTCATGTCGAACAGCTATAAAAAGATTACAGATAATCAAGACATCGATCTGTCAGTCTCTCTGGGATCCAATTTTATTGCTGGTAATAAAACACGCGGTGTGTAGACCACGTTTATCTGAATCACTTGCCTATCAGTACTAAAATGAGGATCCACAAAGTTAACACGCGGTGTGTAGACCACGTTTATCTGAATCACTTGCCTATCAGTACTAAAATGAGGATCCACAAAGTTAACACGCGGTGTGTAGACCACGTTTATCTGAATCACTTGCCTATCAGTACTAAAATGAGGATCCACAAAGTTAACACGCGGTGTGTAGACCACGTTTATCTGAATCACTTGCCTATCAGTACTAAAATGAGGATCCACAAAGTTTCCTGGAGTGAGGATGATGATCAGCTTTATTTAACTTTCTGAATGGGTTTGAAGGGCCGTTAAGTATAAGTATTAATCATTTCAGAATTTTTGTGATTGTTTTTAATTATTCGTTTCGTTATTCATTATATTTTATATACAGCCTGAATTTTTAAAGTGTGCGTGGACGGCCAAATTCGAAACTATGAGGAATATCGAAAAACACTGAAAGGAGTCTCGAGCCCGATTTATTATATATTATAATACTACTATACAAAACATTATTGTTATGTTATTTCACACTAGCGGACCTCACCCGCATAGTTCCCTTTCCCGTGGGAGTACGGGGATAAAATATAGCCTATGTTACTCGCTGATAATGTAGCTATTCATTGCTGATAGAATTTTTCAAATCGATCCAGTAGTTCAAATCTTTCCTCTTTATAATATATGTATAGATATAGATCGATAAGCCGTATTAAGACTTAATCTATTCAGATCCACTATTTTTTTTAACAATGACTCAGTCGGTTACCTTCTGTTCTCAGTACACTGTCCTAAGTGTGCTTAGAACAGTGTCGCAAAATCAAGGCTTAAGTTTTCCTGAGCCGTACCATGCAGTTGGAATTATGAGAGGTTCACAAAGACTTGTGGTTCTGTATGGCAGGGGAAAAAACTGAATTCACATGAAAACTAGGATCTATTAATGCCATTAAAATGTTCTGTGCTTTAACTTTGCTAGTCATTTCCCATAGCTGGACAAAAACCTGATTCTGTCATTCACATTCATATAAGCTTAACTTCTCCTTCCAAATCAAAATTCTTTTCATATTCTAAGTTTTGAGTGCCAAATATATTTTAGACTCCTTGAACCTTGCGAATGATTTTTACTAGTAAAAGTTCAGACACTTATTTGTTGATGATAGTAGGTATTACATCTTTCTAAAATAGATTACTTGCATTTCTTTTTTCTATTGATGTCTGATAATGTTCTTTCTTCTTGGTTCTCATAAAAATACTAAGTACGGTGAAAAATAATAACAAGATAAGAAGGCAATAATAAAGCTTATTAATTTTAAATGTAACATGGTTTTTAAGTCGTACTACTAACAATATTAGTGGCTAAATATGTCTGAAACAGTTTTATTTTGTTTCGTTTTCTCAACGTCCTATGAAATACATAGATGTAGCACAAATATTATCAAGTCTAATTCTACAGCAATACCTATTTAATAAGTGGTCCGGATACAGGCGATGAAAAGCGAGCCTTATTCTAAATATAAAGATTTGTCGGCTTGAGGCTACGAGGATGGCGGAAAAGGTAATTTTATTAGAACATGAATTTTAAATATATAAACTTTCTCTTTTTTATGTTGCTGCATACCTTTTAACCGGGCACCATTGTAATTCTATCCGGCCAAAATAAACCCATACATTTCTTTAAACATCGTCTTTGTTCGTTTTGTTTTACAATAGCATACTTTATTTTACTATACTTTCTAACACATATTTTTTGCAAGTTATAATGCACTGAGCACAGTGTTTTTACCATAATTTATTGTGACGGTACATTAGAGCTCCTTTTAGCTTTTAGCTAGCAATGTAAATGCTCGATCATGCCGTTTTTGCCTGTAGATGACAGTAGTACGTGGTTCCAAATCATTAGGTTCCGATTTGGAATTTACCTTAAAAACCCGTCGAACTTTGGCTACGTAGGGTTTGATACGTTCGTCAAAATACTAAATAAACCAGCCTTTAGTGACGCTTTACTCCACGAGTCTTCTGAACGGCATCGCCTCCACTGTTATCTATTTTCATATTTTCACAGATTATACACACGCTGAAATTTTAATGGTTGTTTTCCCGCGGCAGAACAATTACTACCGAAACATAAAGTAAAACTTAAAAAAATATTTTTTTTTGTTTTCAAATAATTATTATTAAAAAGAATATTCATAAACTCAAAAGCGTGAGAAGCAATAGTAACTCATTAGACGTGACGTAGGTAAAACTAGCAGAGCGGCGGCGCGCCGAAAAAGTGAAAAGCGATTCATAAATGTTCAGAGCAAAATAAGCTCTCGCACGTCGTAATACCGCATGAACTTGCCTGCAAGCACGCGGCGAGTGAGGCCCCGCGCATCGCAAGCGGCATCCTTTCATGTTAACTTATTCGGTATTGTGTTTCATTAAATCGGGAGTACCTATCAACTGGTTGATACTCGAAGAGCAACGACCACGGCCGCTTTTTGCGAAACTATCGCGTTGAATAACTATTGGTTCGAAATCGCTTTCATAAAACAGCCTTATGTGTAAATGTGAATTTTGTTGTTTTTGTGCGTGTTTTGTTGGAGATTACAAATTAATCTATTCACTTAATTTTCAGACCATGTCGATTTCCTTCTATATTAATTATATTATTGTTGATAGTATTTCCCAAGTTCAACTTTACCCTTATTACACGCATGCCTAACCCTTACACAACATCTAAGTAGCGCCTATAACCTTGATCTTAATCTCTAAAGCCCTACGCACGTCAAGCTGCCACATGTCAGTCTCCCGCCCGTTTCGCAGCCACAAAGGCTCCTTGAAATTTCAATCCAGTAAAAGCACTTTTTCTCTGTTACTTTTTTAAAAGGCCATGTAAATTGTAGAGTTTGAACGAGTAGCTTGTTTGTACAAGGAGCGGGACTCAAATTCAGGAGCTATTGACCAGGAACGGAGGAAGGTTGAGCTTTGAGATATTTGTTAAGGTTTTTGTAGTCGGCACAATTGCGGGTTTTTTGGGCGTGAGTGGAGGTCAAAGGCCGGTTTAGGGTATTTTTAGAATAAAAATCGTTATAATGATGTGTTGTGATGAATGGGTTAATCTTGAGGTACAAAAAAAGTTAAGTAATGTCGCTTTTCGTGTCCGTTTTGTCGCGTAGTGATTCTATACTACCCAGCGGAAATTAATGTGACTTTCAACATAATATAGAGAGTAAGTCTATTTTCGTCCCACTGCAGGGCAGGCCTTTGTCCAGCAGTGGGACAAAATAGACTAGATATCTAGAAAACCGAGAGGCAAAGGCCTGTCGCTTTTCTTAACTCTGTCCTTTGATACTCTGATGGTCCGTGCTTTTTGTACTTTTATTATACAAGTTAAAAAAACCGGCCAAGTGTGAGACGGACTCGCATGCAAACGGTTCCGAATGAATCTCAAAAAAAAATCTCAAAACCATAGACCTCTTATAGGTTTCTTATAGGTTAACTATAACTGTTTTTTTTTTCAAAATTTGAGACTCAGTACTTTCGGAGATATAAGTATGGTAATTTTTCATCTAATTTCTTAATTAACTTCGAAACATTTATATTAAAATAATAAAAAAATATAAATTCGAAACTCTCAGAATACATCCTTTCGTTTGAAACGTCACCCAGTTAAGTTGGAAAACCCTTTTTTCCCCAAAAAGTGACCCCATTTTCAAAATTTGTTTATTTCGTTACATGTCCGTGTTTGGGTCACAGAAGATTATACGCAAGTTTTATTATACGCGGAAAAATTCTAATGTAACAGACGGACAGACAGGCAGACAACCGACTGATCCTAAAAGGGTTCCGTTTTTCCATATAGAGGTTCGGAACCCTAAAATCCTTATCTAAATGACCAGAATAAACAGCAAAACCTCGAAAAAGGAAACGAAAATCTTAATTCCGATCTCCACATTAAGTGCTTATTAAAAATCTGCCGAACTGTTGTTTATGCCGTCATCCATCAAGTGAGAATGATTAATTGAGAACACATTATCGGCAGCTGCGAGCTCGCTATTCAAAACGCCATTAGACTTGAAGAACGCCTTGATACGATCTTTTGTTTTTAATCTTCCCTAGTTATGAAAGTTGGGCCTAAGTATTGATTGGCTGTAAAATGGTCGAGAATTGAGGTTGTGAAAATACTGCGTTTATCAGGGAATGAAAGGAAAAGAAGCTAGTGAATAGGTCGGAATTTTTGAGGAGTCTTGTTTTTAGGTCTCTTGGGAGGTTTACTTTTATTAGTCACTACATTTTACATGATTTACTACATTTAACATGGTATGACGGGTGGTTTGTTATTATAATAGATATGCTCGCGTTTGACTACAATCTCACATGATGGAAAGCAATGATGTTGTCAACGATGGAGCATTCCCGCCCAGAAGTAATCCGTTCATTCTCCGATTTAAAAACACATTATTTGTTGGTATTAGGAAACAAACTCCATCAGGGAATTCCACCCCTTAGCGCTGTACGCAAAATAGTGAATATGCATGCATTTTTTTTATTTGCAAAATGAAATACTTATTGGCTCTAGTAAACAATTATGAAATATTTTTTTAAATACCTTCTTCAGCGATGAAGTTATAAAGCTTCAAAGATGACAATTAGAAAGAGAAGTCCGATACGAACTCTGACGTCAAATACTATTTCGCCTATATAGCTGCCATAGAAAACGGCTTCTCCGCGAGAGAGACAGATATATTTGTTTAAAATAGTCATCTCGTTTTTTTTTCGATCAATTTTGATTCTAATTTCACTGTTAGTATTATATTTTTGTATATTTTCAAAGTGTATAGATTTTTTTTTTTTCATGCATATTCCCTATGATTCCCAAATCGTTATGTGCGTACTGGTGATAACTCAAACAATCGAAATCTCTGTTTATTTACGATGATGTAAAAATGATGCACTGGCAGGCGGCTTGCCTGGTCTAGCGTCACTTAGCGAGTAGCAAAATTGAACGAAAGTTCTAAAATGTTCGTAACCGGTCTCTAAGCAAACCACTGTCAGTGCGTTGCCAGCCTAATGAAATATGGTTGCCGAAGCTCGCCACGTCTAGATATGTTTTTTATTTACGCACAATACACATATAAAACAATGTATATAGAGAGAAGACCACAAAGGTACTGCTTATTTCAAAAGAAGTTTCTTCCATCAGACCTGTGACTGAATAATAAGATGAGAAACGTAGATTCAGTGTGTATAAGAGACAGAAATTACCCCTACCGCCCATTATTAGAACTTGCTATCTTTAGCTCCTGTTGCAATTTGTTATGGTGTAAAATAAAGAGCTCTCGTTTCTCGTTTATTCTTAAAATAGACTAAACTTACTTATTTAAAACAAACCGAAGCGTTGCTAACTTTAAAAAAAACAAAGATAAACCGTCTCATGTTTCTTTAATTTTCTCATTTATTCACAACGGGGATAGCAGCTTTACTTAATCACTGCGCTTCCAATACATTCGTTATCAAGAATTCACAAGCGCGTCATTGATCCCCGGTATCAGGCATCAAGTATTCACGCAGACTGTTGGCGATGCAACCACTCGCTCACATATGCATGCACGATTCACGCGCTATTCATGGACAGTTTTAAACTTTAAACGCTTTATATTTTTGCTCATTTTTTTACCTTCTAAAAATAAAAAAAATCGCTTATGTCACCCAAAACGCAGCCAAGCTAAAATATAACTGGATCGAACATGTCTGCTATATGTCAAACGGTTCATGAATTAAAGCAACCAAGATATGGCTCCCAAAAACTGTACAGCTACATCGCAGCATACCCAAGCGAAAATGGCGGGCTGAGCTTTGACGCCTACCGACGAGATTGGTCCGAACTTGCTCAAAGCAAATTTTTACTTGCCTCGCGGGAAAGGAAGAAAGAAAGGAAGGCCCTTGTTCTGCATTAATTTTAAGAATTGTCTATAGCGGGTCGTTTCTGTAAACCTCTCATCAGTGGGAGGTTTACGGAAACTCAGGTCGAGTGAGTGCGAAGTGAACTCTCATTCTATCTTGATAACATTGATTGACAGCTCACTTCGCGATCTCTTCACCCAAGCCACTTCGACATGTTTACAGAATCGCACTGCTGAGAGTGTTTCTTTTAATATGAATATTGATCACATAGCTTCCAAAATAAAAAGATAAATTTCTAGAATAATAGTTAATCTCTGTGTAAGTAACACTACACAAGATTCCAAATGATCGAATCCTCCCAAAGTCTTAAGACTTAAAGTAACAAACAAGACCAATGGCAAGCGATTAAAACCCGCGGTCGAAGAAACTTCACTGTGCCAACTTTACAGAGAGAAGTTATGACAAAAAGCCTGCACTGAATCTAGATAACAGTGGCTGCTGCAAGTTGGACCATGAGTAAGTAAATCTGTAGTGGAGTGTGTCCGTTTGTTAAATGCAGTTAGACAGGCACCTTCTTGTTGCGGTGCTTTGTTCAGATGTAAGATGAAGTTTAAATGAAAAATGCACATTNGCAATTTCTAGTAGCAAGGAGTGTGTTTGCTGTGTTCATGATGAAGTCTTTGAGTAGCTTCATCCCATATTGTGGTCCACTATATTTATCCTTTGTTCCACTTGGTGTAAAAGAATTCGCCGGAATAAATGATGATTACAATTTCAACACGGTTGCTATTGCCACGCCAATATGCAAATGGCCGCCATCCACGCTATGGTGCGAATTATGGTGTACCTATATAGCTAATTTAAGGTTATCTGCAAAAATATGAAATTATTTTAGAGTTAAGTAGTTCATTACAGCTTGTATTTGTGTAATCTTTATTTTGATTGTGTCTATTTTTGGTTTCCGAATGTTATTAATTATGTATTTTTTGTTTATTGGATATAATTATATTTATTTATTTTTTACAAATTGTTAATTCCTAATGTTAAGATTCGTTTACCCAAATATTGTAATTGTATGGGGTTCAATGTAAGTAGAATTAAGTAGTTACCTGCCTTATTTATGTTTATACACAAGGGGGGAACATCATTACGTCACTCGAACCAACGGTAGTTGCTGAAAATCAGCGCCGGCGATTTTTGGATTTGCCCATAATCACGGCAATTATGCTGAGCAAATGACCGATTCTTGCTCGGATGCGACACACAACTTGAATTTATGTATATTTTCTACAATTACTTTCTGTCTAAAATGTTTATTGTTGTTTGTTTTGTTTTCTTGTTGTCGCTGTCAGTCAGTCGGGCGTCATGCCATGGACAACTGCTGAACTTTGTTCTGTTTTGTCTGTGGTGTGCTGGTGTGACCACACGTTTAGGTTAATGTCCGGTGCAGACATGGGCTGGCAGTGATGTGTTATTTTTCAGTTTTTATTTATTTTAGTTTAATTATTGTAGTTGATAAGTTTTTTAGTTTTTTAGTGTTCTGTGCGTTTTTTCCGGCAGAATAAATTGATTTTCTTTCTTTTCTTTTCACATCAACGTGTCACAAGGTGGTAGTTGATGGGTGCGCAACGCACAAGACCGATTGTTGTGGCGACACTTGGGGGAGGCTTATGGCCAGCAGTGGACGTCTTTCGGCTGATATGATGGATGATGATCTAATATTATAAACACGAAAGTGAGTTTGTTGACGCTTTCAAGCTCAAATCGCGGAACTGATTTGATGATTTTGGTATTGAGATAGATGGGATCCTGGATACGGTTATTTTTTGCGAAAATCTATGTTAACGCGAGCGAGTCCTCTGGCAAATCTAGTATGATAAGGAAGAAATTAAATTGAATCCCAGGTCACTTAATCGTCGAAGTACTCTTCTACAACTCTGTCATCCGGTCCTCAAATCAACCGGTCTTCAAGACCAACTTAGACAGTAATACCTCAATGTGGTTCTCACATGATTCGACCATTACCTCTGAGCTCGTGTTTCAGTGTTTGTTCTCAGAGTGGCCAGCTAGGAAACATTGACCTCAACTAGTGTTAATTGACAAAATATATTGTTATTTTTAACCTTACAAAGATTTACGTTTGCTGCCCAATCGCCTCGCGTGTGACCGCCTCCTTAAACAATAATTTAGACGTTTCCTGAAATTTTACATAATTCCGGTAACAACAATATACCTACTCTCAGCGGGTATGAGTGCGTTTACAGATATTTGTGGCGAAAATCAACCAAATGTCCCTATGTCCCTATCAATCTAGCTACAACGGTTTTAGCCGCCTAGTTTCGTTGTTGTATTCGGTATACAATACTACGGTAGGTACGCGAGTTTGAGAAGTGAATATTATTTCGTTCATATATTTCCAAAGGAATGGCAATGCCATTTTAAATTTTGTATTTCTACCATCAGGAACATTGTGAGTTAATGCAAATGTTGTGAAAACCGCATTTTTTTATTCAAAATGTGCCATTAATTTTTAAACCTCTAGAAAGGTCTTGATGAAATAAGTGTTTACAGTACCTTATATATGTATACCATGCATTTCATATATTCCCTTCAGGGAATACAATACTGCCATGCCATAATCTACTGTTATTTATACAAGGTGTAACTGAGACGACGCAATCCTGAAAATAAGTAATTTTATTGATATTTATGAACAATTTCTGCTTTGGGACCCAACCATGAAGTCGCGAAATAAAACAACTGTCTCATATTTGTCGTAAACTGTCGATGTTTGCAATTTTCATAACTCAGCAAAATTAACTGAAAGCTGATGTTTTTCGCAATATTCAATTCAATTTATTCTTTTTCGGGTTGTTCCCGTAATCAATATTGTTCATAATGATGAGTATAAAGATCTCTTTTCAAATTTGATTTGATCTAGCTACACCCTGTAGTTTAAGAGTCAAATAAATAAAGAACAGTTTTCGCCCTACACTCTCATTGATAGATTCTTGTTTTGTCTACAATCGGAAAGTCGTATTGTTTGCTCTACTTCTACAACACTAAAGTTAATCGCACTCTTAGATTTGGCACGCAGACAATCGCTATGATAGGAAGGGACATAAACTTTTATCTCGATTTTAACTCCGACTTTATTTGTAGAGAACCGTTAAAAATATGTTTACAACTTTATTTTAAGGGTGCTAGGGCAAACATAATACATCTAAATACATCAAATTTTAGCCTGAAGTATGGGTGACAAAGAATCTTAACTAAGAATATCAACTATTAGCTAAATTCCACATTAGCTTTACAACCCGTTAAAGTTTGGCATTTTTGGGTTTGAAAAGTTCTTAACCACCCAGACTACTCAATTCAGAATCTTTCCTAAAACTCTGTGCCTTAAGTATTTTCTATAACCTAATTTTATAACGACAAGTCACTCCAGCCTTTCTCAACTAACATAATATATTATATTGGTTGTATCTAACCTTACCAGGTGAAGCAGAATTGTTCTACTTCGATTCTTCGTGACGATGATTCCATTTTTTTTATTTTATAAAAGGGAAAGTCAAGTCAAAGTCAAAGTCAAAGCATATATTTCAAATAAGCCATTAACAGGTGCTTTTGAATTGTCAAAGTCAGTCCGTCAAAAATATGAAGCTATTTGCATGTTCCAAAGCGTTAGATCTCTATGGAGAAGAACCTGAAGAAACTCCACGGACACTCTTTAAAACCATTTTATGTTTAGAAAAATTCTGGTTACATTAACCTTGTTGCTTCTACATGTGAGAACAATGTAAAGAATGAAACAACAATTTTCAGTATCAAATATTAATTAAAATAAGCCAGTTGCAACTATGGGATGACCAGTCTCCACTGACGGCGCCCGTTCACGAACATGACGCATGCATCAGCACCATTCAGCTCAACCATTTTGATATGAGTGCTCAGCCATTTTGACAGCTTTAGCGTTCACTACCCAGTCTTCCATAATGCAGGTGTATCGTTATAAAGAACATGACAATATATGAGACATCGTTTGTGTCGAATCTAGCAGAGAAATAAACATTTACTACTACTAATTAAATACCAGAAAACTATATTAAAACCAAAACCATTTCAGAGTGAGTTAACTGACACGTTGAGCCCGTATTCTCTTTAATTACACGCAAACATTTTAATTACAACGTTGGGAAACGTGAATGTATGTCATGTTACCATGTGTAACTCTACACAAAACGAACATACCATAATGAGTATCTTATTAAGTTGTAATTGTGAATTTAGACCGATATTGGAGAGTTCCGTCTGTGACTCGATCGTTACTTTTCGTTCATCGTCATCGCGCCCACCTATTTAGGCTTCCGTACCCAAAGGATAAAACGTGACCCTATTACTAAGACTCCGCTGTCCGTCCGTCTGTCCGTCTGTCCGTCTGTCACCAGGCTGTATCTCATGAACCGTGATAATTAGACAGTTGGAATTTTCATAGATGATGTATTTCTGTTGCCACTATAATAACAAATACTAAAAAACAGAAAAAAATATATGTGAGGGGGCTCCCATACAACAGGCATGATTTTTATGGTGGAATGGTACGGAACCCTTCGTGTGCTCGCACTTGTTTATTTTTTATTTATAACTCATCCCAGCTGCTGTGCACACATGCATTTTTTGTTTTAAAATATTCTTTTCTGCAAACCTCGTCATGAAAATTTAGAAAGAAATTATTTAAATCGATCAAGCCGTTTTTGAGTTTTAGCGAGACTAACGAACAACAATATTTTTTTATGTCTATACTAATAATAAAGCTGAAGAGTTGGTTTGGTTTTTGTTTGAACGCACTAATCTCTAGAACTACCAGTCGGATTTAGAAAATTCTTTTTGTATATGATAGCCACATTCATGAGGAGAAGGCTATAGAAAACGGGACCGGGAAATAACTACTGGAACGGAAAAAACGGGATATGCGCGTACAAAGTCACGGGCAAAAGTAAGTATAATATGACAAAGAAGAACAAGGAGATTTGGTACACCCACAGTATTACATACAAAGTTTTTAGTGGAAAATAAACACGACCCTAACAGGTATACACCGGCTTCCACCACATGTACAGCGATATTAATTGTGAATTATGATTTACTATAATAAAAAAAAACAGATAATGATACACTTCTGAATATAGGGTTCTTTTCTCTTGAAGCAATCCCTACTTTCCAACCTTTGTTTGCCCATCTCGCTGCCAAACGACAATTTTTTTGATCTCGGGAACCCCGCGCTACCAGCTGTAAAAATGAAATAACACTGGGTTTTCCGTCTGGTCTTAAACCTATCCTCCACCACCTGAGTATTGGGGGCATAGAGATGCATATGTTTGTAGACGGTGCCCCTAATTCTGGGGCATAAAAAATATGGTCAGTAAAACTCCATGAGAATAGTTTCAGAATCTTTTTTTGCTCTCTCTCTTTACATAACCCTAACCCTAAAAAAGCTCTCTAAAACGGCGGCACTGACAATCCTTTTCTGTCATTTCATGAACCCCGGCTTATATCGTCACATCCTCGTGTGATGTCACAGAATATGTTCCAACGACTTAATGTAAGCAGGTGGAGCGGTCAATGTGAGATTTACGTTTTTGTTTTGTGTTCCATGCTGACTGTCACACCGTGGTGTGACTTGAAAAATATCTGGATTGATTTACTGTATATTTTGATTATAATATATAATGATTTTAATATAAAATCGAAATATCCATATCACATTTTTTGTGCGTTTCAATTACATGACAGCTGATGGAATAAGTTTTATGTAGTAATAACATTTCCATCAGTGTTGTTCGACTAATCTTTTTGCACAATATCTCCAAATAATTACTTTCTTACTATTCTAGCCTTTGAATAACATGGCAGCAGATAAATTAAACTCTGTTTATTTATCATTTGTTTCATGACTTCTCGTTCTTGCAGTATATACGAGAAAGAGAAGTTTATGAAGAAGTTTATGACAACAGATTCAATCATTTCATTTCACTGAAAACAGCTCCTGTTTCAACTCCAACTAATCAGAACATAATTATTTATTGTGTTAGCTCGTAAATAACATTAAAGAACTAGAAAGGAAACTGTTCTTCTTTTACTAAATAATTTTGTTGTAAAACAAATAAAAATCTCAACTCATTTTAACGAATTTTGTTTTTAATCATGTTTGACGTCGGTGTAACAGCCGGCCTGCATTGGTGATATTCGCGTGCGTTCGTAATGGCTCACATTTATTTCGGGCCGCGATACAGCGCATGATTTGTGGTTAAAACACGCACGTACGGCCATTCATACGCGGATATATACGCAGTCTCTGTGGATAAGTGCGGATATGTAGGTACCGAAAACCAACAGAAATCAGTTTGTTTTTTTTTTGTATAGATGAGATTTTGGAAAACACATCGCTTTGGAAGAGTACTGTGTTATTACAAAATACTACAATTTCGAGTTGGTGAGACACAATACAACAAATAATGATCCATTTCACATTCTCAGTGGAAATTATAATTATTTTTATCACAAAATTAGCAACTCTTTTACCTGTGGCGCCACAAAAGACTATGCCATTGGAGATTTTGGTCGCCATTTTTTTTACAGAGGTTTTTCTCCAGTTGCGACCTTTGGGGCGAAAAAAAATTCACCAAAATAAGTGCAATAGGTCAAAAAGTTATAACAGTTTAAAATAATATAATAGTAAATTTCATTCAGCTCTCCTGAAAACAAATACCCGTTTTGAGTTGCAACAGTATTCTTCCGAAGCAGCTAAATGTTTCTATCAACGAAATGGGAACTGTACAAGTTCAATTATTCATTTCAGTTAAAACATATTTAAGCAAATTTAAAATCCAAAAATATTATGACTGTTGAATTTAATTGCCCACATCGTACAAGTTTCCCATAGAGAGTAATAGGACGTATTTATTTTTATTTTCACATTGGTTCGAGTCATAATACTAGGTCCACCACAGCAATATTCAGTCCACCTTTGTACGGGAATTTTATACGGGACTAATTTTGTATACATCAGGAGACGTGAGGGGGAAATCAAAAAAGAAAAGTCGCCATGATGTATTCACATGCAAAATGGAAAAAATTAAAATGTTTTTCATGTCTCTATGTTGAATAGGCTTTACAGTTTGATAACTTCGTCAAAAATTTGTGAAGTTTCCCTTAAAATTGTTATTAATCATGTTCTTGTAACTTTCTAAATGAATGGCATAAAAGTTTTGAACATTCTGGTCCTCGCTTAGAATACGATTTTATGAGCGTGGGCTGACTGTAATTTATTTTCTAGTTTTTACAAGTCATCGGTTTCATAATCACGTTTCGCGTAATATGAGTAAGAGTAGAATTCACGTCTGTATTGGAATAGTGTCGCAGATTGAAGGGTGAGAGTGTTGCCACAGTTGACACTATAACTTCATTTTAATGTTGGTGTTGCAATATTATGAATTAAAATATCCAACAAGTATCAAGACCGTCGAAAAATCACATACGTCAATCGTTGGCGTTTATATTATTTACTAGGTTTTGCCCGCGACTTCGTACGCGCAAATCCCGTTTTTTGTGTTCAGTGCTCACCAATGGTTTAGCGTGCTTTCTAACGCACGTCAGAATCTCGGTCCGTAATGTATGGTCACCCATCAACGGACTGACCTCGACAAGCATTGCTTAACCGTAGAGGTCGACTTAGAATAGAATAGAATAGATTTTTTTTTTTTTGCTCAGAATGTAGGTATTTACAATAAGGCGGTTACAATAATATTAAAAAATCCTTGTACATTCTACCATTTTAGCATGCAAACATTGATGCAGTTCATCATCAAATACACAAAACATCGATAAGAATAAGAATAAGAATATTTTATTTGCATTTAAAACATGGTATACACAACTAAAACTTATCAGCTAGAAAAACCCGGTACGGAGTAGTAACTTTTATTTATTAAAAGTACAGTTAGGTTCTTTTTGAAACTTGTGCGTCTATTATTATTCATTCACGATTTCTTCTCTAAATTGTTATGTCATCAGTCAAATTGAGGAAGTTATAATATTGTAAAGGCACAAACCCGACATGTTGGAAGCGGTACGGTTAACGTAATTACTGGCTACCCGCTTAGTTAAAATGCACATTGAATGTTAGCTATTCAGATTGGTTATATTCGTGTGGTGTTTGTTTGGATTGAGTACGTAATTATTGGTGGCAATACTTACATGTTTGGCGTGTACCTTTTTTTTATTATTACAATTGAGGCGAAAATGGTCTCACGTGGGTTAATTCTCACGTCTGTTGCTCATAAACAGTAATAATTCAGTCTGCCGAGCCATCTCCAAATTATGTTGGGGTCGCTCTTTTAGTCTAACTAGATGCAGTTGCATAACAATATCTTACATGGAGCGACTGCCGATCTAACCTCTACAACCCAGTAACTGGGTTACACACGATACCCTTTGGCAAGACTGGTGTTAGATTTTTTTTCAAAGATCTACAAATGACAGCCGATACCAACGGCTTTATGTGTTTTCCGAGGTACGGAGGAATCCAAAGGTTGACCGGTAGAGAATGCCTTGATGCATTAAGTCCGCCCATGTACCACTTAGTACATAAAGATTAAATAAATAAATAAATCTCGGTATGTTACTGGTTACACATTGCGGGACCAACCTCGGCAAGCATTGCTTAGCGTTGAAGACTAACCCGTGCGGCTGCGAGATCCTCGTAATACATATGTGCGTGTGGAATGAGTGATATTTTAAAATGGTCGTTGATCGGTATATACCACGTGTAACAGAATAAACACAATATCTCTTAAGGTGAAAGCGCCAGGGTAGTCCGCGAAATTCCAATTTTCAAACGTTTTTTGCATTTTGCGGGTCAGTGTCAGGTTGTATGTTGATAAAAATACGATTGAAGACCGTAACAAATATGGCTTTACTGAGTTATTCATGTAACTCGATTGAATGACTTTTTCATGAAATAACCATTCAATCAAGTTAAATGAACTCAGAGGGTGGTATTGATGATTTTAATGATTATAATTCTGTAACTTATTTACAGAATTATAATCATTAAAACCATCAATCGAGTTACATGAATGATACAACCTACATATATTGATGATTTTAATTATTATAACTCAGTAAAGCCATATTTGTAACGGTCGCGAATCATATTTTGTTCCACATACAGCCTGACACTGACTTGTAAATTGCAAAAAAAAACATAAGAAAATTTGAATTTTAAGAGATCATTGTACTCATCCTTATCAACAACTTGAACCCCTGCAGTACCGTCCCGTCAGGCACGCGAATCGTTAAAAAAAATCCATTGTATCTATTGTAATAATTGCAATTATGTTTTTGTGGTAATAAGTTTCAAAGTAGGTATATTTGTTTATCGATCCAATACTGTATGTAGAAGTTTCAATGTATCTCGAATAAAAGATGAAATGTTTTGCCAATTGATGTTTTTGTACTATGTTGTATGTTTCGAATTTTACACGGGATTATGCTTCTATGGTTTTATATACCAAATAAATAAAATAAAAGAGTATACTTATTCAGTTTTTTCCAAAACGTTGCGTTGTGTTGCGTTATTTGCACTACATTGGGTACTACAATGACCTTCAAAATTAAAAATATCATCACTGATTCAATTTTTTTACGAGTCCATGTACAGCGTTATTTTTAAATGATTCAAATCTTGTTTTTAAACATGTTCCACCATAGGAACTTTGGTAAACTTTTTTAAATTAGTTGATTACCGTCAGTTTTTGAAAATAACAAAAATAAAAAAAATATCGCGAGAAATTGTAAAAAAAAATCTAAATAAGACACAGATATATTGGAAACTATTGAATGTCGATGGGATTTATTGTATGCAAAAGGATTTTTTCATAATATATCAAGTAATCATAATCTAATAAAGATTTATTACAATCTTACGGAATCTGCAATTTTCCGGTGACATGTCTAAATCAAATGTGAATATCCTGCATTATCCACCCGAATTTAAGTTTTGATCAGCGATGTTGTAGTATCTGCTTCGACTCCTGGGTATGTGGAACGTATTATTTGATGTTATATTCTCTGGTTCTAAAATATTATGTTCCCCGTAATTCTTTTTCAACGACATAAGCAAAGCCATTGGTGACATATTTGCATCAATAACTTCGGAATAATTGAAAGCATTGGATGAACAATTTTTCCTTTGTAAATATATGTAAAACTTGAATTAACTCTTAGGTAAAGTTGAGCACTTACAAAATAAAGAGATGTATCAAATTTCATAAAAAAATAACTATTTCTAGTGGGTGTGTAACGTTTAAAATACTAAAAGTGTGTCCAAATACAACGTGGCATTCGAGCGCGACTGCCACGCGCGGCTAGCCGGGCTATGATTGGACGACTGCCGCGAGCTACTTGCTGCGCGCGGCGGACGCCACGAACGGTGTTAGTGTTGGTCCGCCGGTGGTTGTGTGTGGACGGACGTATTTTTACAAGGAAAATGGATAACGAAACAGCAATTCGTCTTATTGAAATGTATGGCTCCCATAGTCCATTATGGGATTTTAGACATACAGATTATCACAATAATAAGGCGAGAAAAGATCAATGGGATGAAATAGCGAAAAAATTCGGACAACCAACAGCAGCTTTAAAATTGAAAATGAAAAGTCTTTTGAGTTCTTATAGAAGGGAGAGAAACAGAGAAAAAACAAGTAATGTCACCGGTTGTGGTAAGTTTAATCTTATTATATTTTATTAACAGTACATAATAAACACCCAGCGCGCGTCTGCGTGCGCGAGGGATAGTTAGTTATAAAAGTAGTGCGAGTAAATAAGACACAAGATCAGCTAATGTTTTAGCCTAAAGAAGTAATATTTTAATAATGTTCTTTTTCTGTTGTAGGTAGAAACAAAGCCTACAAATCTAAATGGTTTGCTTATGAAGCATTCAGTTTTTTACATGACAGGTATAACCCTATTGATGCAGTGGTAAGTACCTATTTCTTTTATTTTTTGTCTGTATGGAAAATATGAATTCGTCGCCATTCGACATTTGAGGTATTGCTCACTCGGAGGTGACTATAGCTTTCCGCCAACGACTTCGCCGGCGTGGTCGGGTTGTTTCTTCTAAATTATAACCTATGTTACTCGGTGAAGATGTAGCTTTTGCCTTGAATTTATAAAATCTGACCGATTTTTGAGTAGTTTTTGAGTTAAATCATAACAAAAAAACAAATATTTCTTCTTTATAATATTAGTTTAGATGTTAACGGCCGTATTATACATACCACATACAGCCCGCATACTACAAAATCTATGAAATCAGATAAATCTAGGGGGCCGTTTATGAAGGTAAGGATGATTTTGGCCTTTTTTAACCTCAGGTTATGTAATTAATTATTTAATATCTTTCTTGCCAATTGATCCGTTTGTCATAAAATATCTTGATGAAAAAATACGAACATCAGAAGGAGTAATATCAGAATACGATAAATTGATTTGGATTGGTTGCTGCTTCACTCGCTGAATATTTTTTTTTTTAAATAAAGATTCCCTGCGAAGAAAGTTATGCAAGTGAAGAGTAGCTAGAACTATGATTTTGACTGGCTTAAAATCATTGTACTTGTTAATACTCTAAATTTTGCCGACACGATTCCAAAAGTATTTTCCACTACTCGTCGTGCTCTTGATAGTCTATAGTTGAAAATCCTTTCTTTTGACCCTTTTGGATAAATTCCTGCAAATGGTGTCATCAAATGTGTGCTTAATGCAAAAGCTTGATCTCCTAATATTACGTATAGTTTTTTAGTTATGTAAGGTATTTGTAAATTTCTGGTGCTAGAACATTAAGTTGATTATTTTCTAGCTTTCGATACAATTCGGAATGTTTATAAACTCCTCCGTCTGAAATTTGACCTTGGCCACCACATTAACATACATAAAATTGTAGTTCCAGTCTACTAATACTAATAGCATTAGCTTTAGCCGATTCTAAAGAACTTTTTATAATTAAAATATTCAGTGCCGCTACGAAAAGTATCTTGAATTATTACGTGTTTTCTATCTAACGGAAAATTAAATTTTTCTTTGAAGTCTTTAGATACTGCCTTCCAATCTTTCTTTGATACCGGTACCTGAAAAATATAAAAATTGTTTTATAATGTTACTAGCATTTAACCCAAAGGGCACGACTCAGCAGTAGGACAATTATTATTTTGCCATTTTTGTTTCAGGATTATGGCTCACCCTCAGAACCGGGAACAGAACAAACTATTCCAGAACAAGCTATTGCAGAACAAGCTATTCCAGAACAAGCTATTCCAGAACAAGCTATTCCAGAACAAACTATTCCAGAACAAGCTATTCCGGAACAAACTATTCCAGAACAAGCTATTCCCGAACAAGCTATTCCAGAACAAGCTATTCCAGAACAAGTTATTCTAGAACAAGCTATTCCAGAACAAGGCACTTCGGAATAAGGAACTTCAGAACAATGCACTTCAGAACAAGGCACTCGAGACCAAGATACAAATACCAAGAAGTCGTCAAGAAAAGAAAAGCCAGCCAAGAAGAGGACATACCAAGAGTCAGAGTATGATACTGAAAATCGAATTATAGAAGAAGCATTAGAAGTAATGCGAAAACAAATTGACAGTAGTAGTAGTAATGATCCTTAGATTGCTTTTGGCATGTACATAGCAGGCGAACTAAGAAAATATGATGCCACAACTTTAACAAAAGTTAAACATTCAATAAATACTATACTATACGAAGCTGATATAGAACGCTTCAATCAATCATCAACACAAGAATATAACGCTGAAAACAGTCGAGGATATTTCACTTCATAGTTTACCGATCTCGACACATCATCTTCTAGTAACATGGATTCTGGCCACAATTGATTCACGATTTGGACACGGATGTAGATTAATATTGTGAATCAGTTGAGAGTAACTGTGATTGATGATTGTGTTGGTTTTTTAATTATTACTTAATTATGAACAATCTGTAGTTTAAAATATTTCGCTAAATAATAAAAACAAATTAAGTAATAAATTTGTTCATATTAACCTGTACCATGTCCTTAAGAGCTCTCACTATGGCATCGTATACCTCTGGAATTATTGTTGATATTGTTTATTTTGAATCGTGAAATGTGTATTGTAGGCTGGAGTAGAAGTCTCCTGTAGCCAAATATTTATTCCTGTAGCCAAATATTAATTCATGTAGCCAAATATTTATTCATGTAGCCAAACGTTATTACAACAAGTCTCTTCTTCGACGTTATTGCCGTACACCAGTGAGGGAAGCCAGTACTCGTCAAACTGGGCTGATTTGACGAACATTCAGATGTACCTAACCCGTAAGGACGGTAAATTAAGATTGAGTACCGAGTTTACACACTGAGTATCCATTTTCTTAATAAATGGTTGTACCAATGTATGTATGTGTTCGAATTCATCCAAAGATTATCTTAAAAACTGTGGCGTTCGGTAGGTGATTTCGTAATAGATCACTTCCAGTCTTTATCCTCTGTTGATAGAGTGGTCGCATCCAACACCTGCCTTTTTAAATACCCTTTCTTCTACTCCTTCTTCTGCGTAATTTACGAATATATAAAGCAATTAATAAGCATTGTGGTTTGAATACGAAATAAAGAGCGCGGCGTGTCTCGCGAATGCCGCGCATAGCTGCCGCGCACCATGCAAGCCGTGTTTGGACACACCTCATCAAAAGTTCTAATGATCATATGACCTAAGTAAAACAGAACAAACAGAAGTATATTAAATGAAATTTCATTTCATAGACTTTTGTTAAATGTAACGATCAAATGATATAATTAAGTATTGATATAATTTTATTTTATTTGGTATATTGAACATTTTATATAATGCACATTTCAAATAATATTCAATTAGTATACTTTTCAGTTACTATAATATTCAAAATCTATAATTACGTTTAATATAGTTTTACTTGTAGTTTAATTTGTCGAATCTGTTCCAAAACCAAATCGGGGCACCCCGACTTCACGTAGTCTTTTGGCATCTATCCCTAGAGTGTATATACAAACCGGGGGTGCGAAGGGAGAGCAACCCCCGCCCGCTGTAACAAAGCATAGACACTCATGCGACCCGTAGCGGCTGAGGTGAGAATGGGTGGGTGCCTATCCTTAGTTACGTAAGTGCGAAGGGGTTTTAATTCCTGTAGCGCCGGAGAGGATGCAGAAGCAACTTTAGTATTTTGAAGTTAGGTTACAATCATTCGTTTTTCTCAAGAATGGTGCGTTAAGTTAGAAAAATAGTTAATATGAAAATTAGGTCAAATAAACGTTATATAAAAAGTGCATTATAAAAAAATTAAAATTATATGAATTGAACGTTATACTAAATGGTTAGAAATATAACATTAGATCACATGAAATTAGGTTATGTGTTTTTATACCATATGAAAATTATATCATGTGAACGTTATTTCAAGGGACATTATACTATCTGTTATTATACCACCCATTTCTGGTGCAGACCCAGTTTGACTACGAATGTACGCATTTAGAAAATAGAAGCCATTACATATATGGATCACTCAGATCGCCGGTTCTACAAATTTGCAACTTTCGTTTGCTCTTTAATCAACCAGTAAGTTTATCATCGCAATATTTGTTTTCAAAATTCATTCTCAGCTTTAAGTTTAATATTTGAAAAAAAGATATTATGCATTTATTCCGCCAGAGGGCATGAATTCAAAGATGATGACGATGATGATGTGTGGATTGAGTGATCTACATAAACCGTTATCAACTTTCTAAAACTACATACTGCGTATTAAGCCTATTGTGTAAAATGGCATTCAAGTGTATTGAAAAGTTTTTAATAGCTTTTCAAATTTTTTGTTAAATTTTGAAATTAAAATTAAGACAAAGAAGGTTGAGTATCCGGAAATATGTGTCATGGACTTTTCTTGAGGCGAGTCGATTGAGCGACTTATTTACTTATTAAATTAAGTACAGCCACAACACATACGTTGCACAATTTAGCTGATGATGATCTGATGTTGTGTGAGTTCTTTTTTTATTGACAAAAGAACTCACACATAATCACATCATCGCTTACCATCAGGTGAGATAGTGGTCAAACGCGTGCCTATCAATAGTAAAAAAATAAAACGAAAAACTAACGCACATGACACTTAAGGCGTACATATCGCTCAACAGAAGAAAAGTACTGCCATGAAATAATAAAATCTCATATCTAGTTTTAAACATAAACTAAGTATTAAAACTAAAAATAAAATAGAATTTGTTAATATTGCAAAGTAAAGAAAAGAAACAAAAAATAATAAATTATACGCAATAAGAAATTATAAAAACTTAAAAAAATGGATTTACACCAATTTCCATAGATTAAATAGGTATTAAAATTAAAACTCAATTCATAACATGTCAAAAGATTAAATATTAAATAATAAATAAAACTGAATTAATAAAGTACAAAAAGAAATACAAAATTTAAATTAAAAAATTAAAACTGAATTAACATGTAAAATCATTAAAAATTCATTCAAAACTTTTGTAATAAAATTAATTGCAATCATTAAAAATACATTCGAAGCATAAAGTCAAACTAAATATAAATTAAAATAAAATCAAACTAAATATAAATTAAAATAAAATCAAAATAAATATAAAATAAAATCAAAATAATCTAGTTACTAGAACATACCTTTTTAACACAAGTTTTTTTTTTTTTACTTCACCATCATGTTTTTATAATTATTTACTAAAACTTCCGTTTTTTGTAGAGATTAAACGATCGATTTTTAAAAAGATCACTCAAACCACGCACATATTACGAGGACCTCGCAGCCGCACGGGTAAATCTTCAAGGTTCAGCTACGCTTGCCGAGGTTGGTCCCGCGATGGGTGTCCATCTTAACGTACCGGGATTCCTCCGTGTGTTGTTTGTAGTATTTTAGCCCGTATGTTAGATTTTGTTAAAATATTGGACATGTATTTTTCTTTTTTTCATAAAATCTAAAAATGAAGATGATACAGTGCGATGAAAACCAATCTGGTCAAGTTCAAAGCTGCTAAGACCCTGGCTTGTCTTTTTTTCGCTACAAGGCCATCGCCATCTTTCCGAGGTGTAACCGTGCCGATAATCGACCAACTTGAGTGGTGTGGTCTTGGTGTGACATTAACATCTACCCTCAATTTTGGTCCTTTCATAGAGGCGAAGGCTCTAGTGCCTGCCAAAAAGTTGAGGATCCAAGCAAAAGTGAGACGGTACTTCGCGCCGGAACAGCTGCTCAAACTTAATCAAGCGCAAGTTCAATCGTGTATGGAGTACTGCTCTCATCTTTGGGACGGATCTGCCCGATACCAGCTTGATGCCATTGATTCAATTGAGAAACGAGCAAACAGGATCATCGGCAATGATAGGCTCGTCGAGTCGAAACTCAAGTCTTGAGCATCGACGCCGAGTTGCTAGCCTGTCGGTTTTCTATCGGTTGCATTTTGGAGAGTGTGCGACGGAATTGCATAGTTTAATTCCGCCAAACCCGTTCCATCATCGGACCACAAGACGTACGGCGATGCGCTACCGGTACATGGTGGACATTCCACTCACAAAACGTTTTACGAACGTATTCATTGTGCATACAGCTTAGGAGTGAAATTCCCTGCCAGAGTCTATGTTTCCTGATATCGACAACCTGGAAGTTTTTCAGTCAAGAGTGAATAGGTTACTTCTAGGCAAGCGTGTTCCAGCTTCGACCACAACATTGCTTACCATCAGGTGAGAAAGTGGCTAAACGCGTGCCTATCGATAATAAAAAAAACTCGCATGGCGTTACCCGTTGGTACACGTTTTACAAACATGTGACGTCACCAGACCCAAGTACAGAAAAATTTTTTTTTTTTTGGAATCTTAATTAGAATTATTATATTTCTACCTAAGAAAATACAGACACAAATTTAATAAACTGTATCCTTGAAGCACACTTTCTCATAATATTGCACACACGCACAGATTTATTCGTTTTCACTTAGTAGGGTGTATCTCTAAACCAACTCAACTACAGTTCTTAATCAAACAATTATGTCTTCAATATGTACTAATCAATCAAAGTTAAGGCATACACAAGCCAGACATTACATGTGGTTACCGTTTACACAATTAACTTGGTGATTATTCAGTTATATGTCTTACTTGTTATATTGAAAACAGGTTCTGCCAGCGACTTCGTCCACGTGATATACGAAAATTATCCCTAGGAAACTTGCTTCCGGGATTAATAGTATCCTATGTCCTTTATGACATAGACGTACCCGTATGCCAGTGCCAGTTGCATCCAAATTCGTTCTCCTGGAGTTTGGTATATTTGGGATAAGCGTCGCCTACGTTACAATCGGCCTTATTCATAAAAAACTAACCATATAATTCGTTTAAATAACCATATAATTGATTTAACAGAATCTTAATTCGAATTTAAGTAGCAGAAACCCAATCGTTGGTTGGCATAGCATGCCTAGATGCCTAATCATTCCCCACAAATCAACTTATAAGTTGTTTATAATTTTTTTCTAAATCTGCTCATTAGTAGTAAATGGTATGTTTTTTTTAGATCACTGTGTAAAGTAATATCTATGAAAAGGTTTTTTTAGAAATCACAATTATGTGGTTATTTTAAGGTAACGTTGTTAGTAAATATATTTTAAAACAAACACTTAATTTTTGAGACATACGCTTCGACGGTTATCGGCATACATTACCTATACACCTAGCCAAATCTGTTCCACAAAGCCTTCCATATGGATCTCCTTAAAAAAAGGCTATAATGTTACCCTGTATGATACGAGCATTTTATAAATAGCCCTGTTCCGGCCAAATATGGTCGTACACGCGTCGATACGGCCATGTAACGGCCACTTATTTTTTATACCGCTCCTTAGGTGCCCAATACGTAAATGCATGACTAACTTTTATTCATGACCGATATATTTTTGGGTTAAGAAAAATTAAGGTTTATTTTTGCAGTAGGTAACGTACGTTGCTTAAATATATTGTGTATGTCGTTAGATAATTTTATTATGTACACATATTGTGTATTAGGCTTAGTTCCCTAGTCCTAGAGATAACCGTAAGGTGAGAAATGAAAATTCTAGTGGTGCGTGAGCCAGCAACAGATTTACATGAACAAGTTCTTCTCGGGCGATAACTTGTAAAATGCTTCAGAGAGTTGTATCATAACGTGAGCTGCGGTGTGGTGGGTAGGTTAAACAGGGGTAGCTTCCCACGCACGTTGAAAAAAAAAAACAATTTCCTCCCGATTGAAAATTTATTCGATTACATATAGCTAACCCAATATCTTAAAGAAAAAAAAACGTCAGCTATACAGAGGTAGATAATAAGTCAGCTGGTCAAACAAACATGAAAAAATATATTTTCAGTAATTTCGTCTCATTTGAAAATTTATCAGATGACAGTTTATATGAGATTGTGAATAAATAAATATGTCAGCTAGCTGTATCACGGTGGGAAGATTGTCAGCTGAAGTCCTGAAAGGTGTGACGCAGGAGCATCTATCGCCTATTTAAATACACCAGCTGGCGAGTTTTCCCTCGGCATATTAAAAGCTGATTCTTTATTAATCAACCAATCAAATCAAATATTTTTTGCTAGAATACAAGTATTATACAAATGAGATCGTAAATAATTAAAGTTGAGCCATATACATTCTGCCCATTACTTAGAGGATCATTATAACTATGAGCTTACAATTTTTTATCCATTAGAAAATGACTTTCAATACCGATATTATGTCGTAACATGTGTATTTTATGACCAAGTCGTTTACAGGTATCTCTCTCTATCGTACTAACAACTATATTTGATTAAGCACTAAGGATGGAAAACGTGTTTTCCATGTGTGCACGTTTTCCATGCGTTTATTGCTTCAAACATTACGTTGTCCGCGTTTATTGCAGCACCGCGTTTTATATTATTTGTACCGGTTTTTGCATGTTTATCTAATCTAAAGCAAGATACAGCGCAAGCGATCAGGAAACATAGTCAAAAAGGAGGGTGCCTTTCATTAAGTATAAGAACATTTGCTCTATTTTCAAAAACTACAACGCTCAAATGATGTTTCGTTCACTTCATCTAACAACACTTTACGTAATTTTCATTTAATATAACGTTCACTATGTAAAATAACATAATTATGTTATAACAACGACAAAATTAATGTCCTTTTTTCTTATGACGACAGAATATGATGCGGCGGCATTAAAAACACCATAGATATAGTGATGACTAATTTTATCGAATGTACATTCGGCTTAAATTACGGTCGTGACTAAGGGAAGCTGACGAAGCCCCGCTGTGCGGAGCTCCTATTTCTTCTGCCTACAGAGTTTAAATAAACCTAACATGAATGGGATGACGGGTGCTATGTTCGCTCGCTGCACTCGCTCACTCCAGCTCCCGTCACCCCATTTAAACCGAACCTATCCGTATCGGGGTGCCCTAAGTTCCCGAGACGGCAAGGTCACTCTTTGTTCAGCGGTTAAATCAATTTCAATTACCTAAACAAGATGATTATTAGATCAAAAGAACGTTATACGAAATAAGAACATACTACGAATGTTAGAGAAAGTGTTGTTAAACCATATGTTACACTTACAGTCAAAACTTATAACCCGTCAAAAGTAGTTTTGACTGAACTAAAATGCCTAGCCAAGTAGCGGAACATAGGGCATAGGGAGCTTAGGACACTCCGACACGGATAGGTTAGGTTATAGGCCCCCGCAGTGGGGCTCCGTCCCCGAGTTTAGAATGTTGACTCGGAATAAATGAATTTACAACATTTTCAATCGGGAGGAAATTATTTAAATTATTTTTTTATTTGATTGTGCTACTGCACAATGCTGCTTAACCCACCCACCAAACCGCAGCTGACTTTCACAGAGCATCTTGATACAACTCTCTGAAGCATTACAAGTTATAGCCTGAAAGAAAATATTGTCAAAATTTGTAGCCTGGCTTGCAGTCTAATAGCTTTTCAATAAAATCGAGGAAATATATTGGTAATTTGGAAGTTCACACCGAAAACTACAGACTTTCCAACCTTTTCTCTTTTATATTTTTTTTCAATTAAATTTTGGAAAAACTAATTTATAGTTTATCTATGTAATTAACTCCTTATTCCATAAATACTTAACTAACTATATACACTAGAAATAAAAATAAAATCTAACTAAATAAACCCTAAAGTATGGCGTCAAAAAATTCATCCGCATCGCTGTCGACTGGAAGTGTACCCAAAAGACTGGCGGTATTGCCACGTTGTATGGCAATGCTTATTCTTTGACCAAGGTAAAAGCCAGCCCTTGGGTCACGTGAAGTGTCAACTAAGCGCCTTGAGAGATCTTTAAATAAGTTATGTGCACTC
The DNA here is from genome assembly GCA_002192655.3 of Mamestra configurata. Lineage (NCBI taxonomy): Eukaryota > Metazoa > Arthropoda > Insecta > Lepidoptera > Noctuidae > Mamestra > Mamestra configurata. The sequence goes on along the minus strand of NDFZ01004717.1, from coordinate 548 downwards.
GGACCCCAAGACCCGAGAGTTTCAACCCCAAACGGCTCGAAAATATAACTACCAACAAGTTTATTATATTTCCGCCGCTTGAGGTTCTCTGCAGCCGCAGCGGCAGCGCCAGCACAGCACGAAGAGCTAGGAAGATGGGATGGCGCAAGAGTATCGACACAAGTAGCGTCCCACACTAATGGCCTACCCATCTTCCATGGAAATAACGACATGCCGTCCGGTCTCTTGCCATCGTCGCGTGCCAGGCCATTGGGTTCTAACACAGCCGGAACGCCGACGGTGACAAGAGCTCGTCGGATGATGTCGTTAAGATTCGCGTGCCGCGCAATGCGACCCGCGCTACGGATGCATGACAGGCCGTGGTGTCCGAGGCTGTTGACAACTTCGCCACAGTGGCAGCGATGAGAAGAACAACAAGGCAGCGAGGCGGAAAGTAGTATCGTCGAACATGGTGCCAATGTTCGATGACGGTAGTGCGTGAAGCTAGAGACCCGACTCCCACTCACCCACAGCCAGCAGGCGCGCACGCTCTGCAGTAGTAGTTGATG